>CABHPQ010156932.1:0-24421 GCA_902168405.1 Peromyscus aztecus | reverse complement strand
TGTGTGTGTGTGTGTGTGTGTGTGTGTGTGTGTGTGTGTGTGTGTGTTCCTGGGGGTCGAACCCAGGGTACTCCATACATGTGAGTCAAATGCTCTACTTGATCTAAACACATTTCCAGGAATTTTTTGTTGTCTGTTTGGATCAGGGACTCACTCAGTAGCACAGGCTGCTCTGGAATTCACCATTCTCCTACCTCTACGTTTCAAGTGATATCATTATTGCTACCACACTTAATCTTCAAAGGTTGTTTTAAAATGGAAAAATATGTCCATAATTTTCACTTGCCAAATTATTTATATAATAGTTACTTATATTTTCCAAGCTATTATTCAGAGAAAGATATACATAGTTTTATAATATTGTTAATCTTTTCTACAACATTCATTCATAATCATATTTATCATAAGTCATTGGAATCATTTAATAATTTTTAAAGATTTATTTTATTTTGTGTGTGTGTGTGCATACAATGGCCTTAGGGGCCAGAAGACAGCATCAGACCCCCTGGAACTAGTTGTGAGTTGCCATTTGGGTACTGAGAAGTGAACCCAGGTCCTCTGAAAGAGAGGCCAGTCTTCTTAACCACTGACTCATAGCTCTCCAGCCCACACCCAGCTTTATTTTACAGTTAAATTTTTCTAAATTTTAAAATAAGTAAATGTTTATTATAGAAAAATATAGAAGTCTTAGAATGCATAAACACAGTTGTTTTTTAAAGTGTCTGTATGTCTTTAGAAATATACATACAGTACTTTTATGAAATCAAGGTGCTCTTTAACATTCTTTACTCTTTCACTTTAGTAATTTGATGTAATCATTTTTAATCTTCCTTTATTATTCACCTCTTTCTTCTGGATTACAGAGATAAAATGTTTTTCATGGGAAGACACAGGGCTTTCGCTGATGCAAGGCCAGGCTAGCACTCCATTCAACAGTCTCTTGTGTGATGATAACCTGCCAGCAGGACAGGGCCAAGTACAGGAAATAAAGGAGGCCTGGGCAGTTCTCAGCCTGGAGCAGAGCCAGATACTAGGCTCCTGGAGGCGTTAGCCATCTTTTTTCTAACTCTGTTCTCACCTGGGGGCTCTCTACAGAATCTACCCCCAACATCCTGGAGCCTTTAGGGGGCCTGACACTCCAGCCCCACTCTGTCTTCCCTAGTCCCTCACTGCTACCACTTAGCTGGACATCTGGGTGGCTCCCTGATTGGCCACCAGACTCATGAGTCTGGTTCACAACACAGAGGCAGGGGACTGCCAAGAACCTCAATTACTGACGACTTGGACTTGGCTCGAGCTGTTTAAAGACTCTCTTTGGAGGTGAAGTGAATTGCCCAGGAGTTTCCAGTCAAATGAATCAATGGAGTAATATCTGAATGTGCCACGAGCCAAGTTCCTCATGTTGGTCTCTGTAATTCAGAGGGTTTCGATAGAAATTAGAGAATGAAAACAGTGACTGATTTTCCACATTTGTAGAAGAATGTAGGAGTTATGAAAACTAATTCCCCATGGGAATCAGGCTTACATCTCCCTTATGGTTTTTTAAAGTAGAACTACCAAGGTTCTTGCATCATGGTAGGAAAGGGCACCAGCAAAACTTGCTTATTTGAGTAAGAATACTATATTGAGAAGCAATGTGATAAATAGAAATTTTCACTTGTTATTATATGTTTACATATACATTATGCATAACACATATTTTATGCACTATACATATATGTTTTATATTTTATGTGTGTGTGAGTAAAAAGTCACAAATATGAACCACAAATACAAAACATATGAGTAAAAACATCACAAGTGTGAATCACAAATACAAAAACATACTTTCATATAAAGTGTCTTAGTTTCTCGTATAACTTGTCATGCTGGTAAGATGTCAGTAATTTTTTGAAGTGTTCCTGTTTCAAGCCCTGCCATTCCTAGCTGCCTGCTGTCTGGCAGCTCTGGAGCAGAGGATATGGGTCACTGCAGAGTGTCTCAGGAGAATAGACCAAAAGAGCAGCCCTTATTGAAGACATTCACGTTGTCTGTGACTGAGGAATTCATTGTTGCTCTGCTCTGTAGAGCCCTTCTGAGCAGTCTTTATAAGGTAACCTGTTCACATCAGAGGGTATTGGGATTGCAGAATTTGATTTGGGCTCATTAATCCACAGCAGGGGATAGTAAGTGCCTTACATGAACTTTGGTGTCTGTTAGTGGTGATAATTAGGCGGCATCAATTTTTAAGCTGCGAGGGGATTGCCTATCCCTCAGCAGTACCCATTCTTCTGTAACAGAGTGCCACGAGCAGTAGATGTTTCTTTTATCTCTGAAAATCACAGGGACTCCCCAGGATCTGCTCAGGGTTGCCTCCTGAACATCTTCGTTTCCATGTGATTCTAACCAACAGTAGACCTAACCCATTTTCCTTTGTCTGTTCAATTCCGAGCAGTGGGTAGGACACTAGGTTACTAAGACTAGTCCAGCATGGACATTCCTTTTACTACCACCAGAGTGGAAGTTCCAAGAAGAGAGGTAATGTTGTGTGGGCTGCTAAAATACATCCAGAAGTCATTGAACATGACACTGGCAAAATCGGGATGAGCCGGAAAACCAAAGCCAAGTCCAGAAAAGAGAGCCCATCTCTGTGAGGGAAAACCTCTGCCCAATGAGAAGGCCGGGCAAATACCACAACAGGCTCCTAATAACTCAGTTAAGAACGAGGCCTCAGTTCCTGCCTCTTGAAACTGGACAGGCAGTTTCTGAGGAAGCCACGAACAAAGGACAATCAATCTTCAATGCCCCTGACAGCAGGGATGAGGGAGATAGCACGTACCAAGACTGGGCCACTGGGCTAGCCCCCATAGCCAGTAGCTCAAGGTAATAACCAAATAAGGACAGAGCCTGGGACTTTTCCAAACTTGCCCCAAAATGGGAAAACTATAGCCCTAGCTAACCCCTGCTAGCTCTAACCAATCAGGAATGTACTGATATGATTGCCAGTGGCATAAGCCAGTCATATCTGAGATGACCTAACTGTCCCTGAAACTCCCCTTAGCCATGCTTAAAAAGAGCCTGCAGGGCGGATCTCTGTGAGTTCGAGGCCAGCCTGGGCTACCAAGTGAGTTCCAGGAAAAGGCGCAAAGCTACACAGAGAAACCCTGTCTCGAAAAAACCAAAAAACCAAAAAAAAAAAAAAGAGCCTGCAAGCTTTCTTGGGGTCGCCATTTTGCCTTTGTGTCAGATGTGTGACCCCAGCATGCTGGTACCTTTACTCTCGAGATAGGAAATGCTCTTGCTGGTTGCACACATGAATGGTGGTCTTTTGTGGGACTTCTCTAGGACACTAACACCCACCATGATGGGAAGAGTCTAGTTAAGCTATTGCCATTGGAACTTTGGGTTTAGTTGCTGTGTGAGCAAATTGGCTAACACAAGGTATGAGATTGCCAAGGTCATCTTTAAGAGGGACAGTCTATGTCATACAGCTCCTGTACACCTCTGTTTCACTGATAAGGCCTAGAATGGCTCAGAAAGGAGGTTTACTGAAATCATCTGTGGGGAAATTGACCTCCTCCTCAGCCCCCATCATAAAGAGCATTTATCACAGTTTGGTATCTCTTGATGAAAAGTCTCACAACTCGGAGTCTGAGTCAAGCCACACAGGTGCCTAGACGCCTTTCTCCTGATTCTCCTCTGACATTATCTGAGAATTCATCAACAGTCGACCATTTTCTTCCACATGCTAGCAAGAAATGGCCTTCAACAGACCATGGGAGCCTCAAGTGAAACCAGATTAGAACTTCTATTAACCATCCCTTACTGTCTACTAACTAACTAACTCCCTGTCTGCTAAATTCTTCTCAGTCTCTCAGAACTTATCTGAAGAAGACTTCTCCTGGGAGACCTTCCTTGATGCCTGTTAGACTTGGGGTTTTCCTAAGGGATGCTGACCCGGGGTTGAGAATTCCAACTATTTGTCAGAAATACTGAGAAAGGGAAGCAGGATTAGACAGAAGTGGGGATTGAATGAGCCTGCAGACCTAGGATATTAGTTAGTTTTTTTCATTGCTGTGGGAAAATACCAGGAAAAAGTAACTGAAGGAAGAGTTTGTGTTGGTTCACAGTTTGAGGGGATGTAGTGTATCATGGTGGAGAAGGCTCACTGAGGAATGCTCAAGACAGCTGGCCACACCACTTCCATAATCCAGGAGCAGAGAGAGATACCCTGGTGCTCAGCTCACTTTCTCCTTTTTATACTGCTTGAGACTCAAGCCTTTAGAATGGTAATCCTGACATTCAGGGAGGGTCTTCTCAGCTCAATTAAACCTCTCGAGAAACATCTTCACTGATACACCCAGAAATTTGTCTCCTAGGGGATCAAAGCTAAGGGTTGCTATGGGGATCCAGGTAACCAGGAATCAAGCCAACTAAAAAGCCACAAAACAACTAAGAAGAGATCAAGCCGGCCCCTGGTCTCGTGGCATTATTCACATATATGCCTGTGTATTATTTATTTGTGAGTGTGTGAGAGAGAGTGTGTGTGTGTGTGTGTGTGTGTGTGTGTGTGTGTGTGTATCTTGGAGGGGTAAAGATGATTTGAGGACAGCTTTTGTGAGCCAGTCATTAAGGCTCAGCGCTTTACATCTGTCATCTCATTGGATTTCCATGATCCATAGTGAAGGGCAAATCACCTAAAGCCTCAGGAGAAGCTGTGGACAGGAGAGTTGCCTTAACTGACAACACCTGTGGAAGCTTCCAGTCAGGAGATCCACATTCCAATCCCACTCCACAGTCCCCACTCTGAGGAGAAACTGTGGCCCTTCAGTCGTTCTGATTAAAGAGCCATTCTGCTTCTGGAGACGCCTGTCTGCTTTCTTTTCTTCCCATGTTGCCTCCATCAGTCTAACCCAATCTAACCCAGAGAGAAAAATAATGTATGTTTTCTCTTCACAGAGTCGCTAATTTCTCTTACGTCACCTGACAGCAAAGCTGACAGCCCTGATACAATAGCCTGTCTTCCAATTTCCCATCCTCCAAAGCAGCCACATTTTATAATCCTGATCTGAAACTCTTCATACAAAGAAAAATAATCCAGAATATTTATGTTTGTTTGCTTTCTCTTACTATGATGAAGACTGTGACCAAAAGCAACGTGGGGAGGAAAGGGTTTACTTGGTTTATGTGTCCATTTCATAGTCTATCACTATGAAAGGAAGTCGAGGCAGGAACTCAATTAAGTGGGAAAGGAACCTGGAGGCAGGCACTGAAGCAGAGGCCGTAGGGAAGTGTGCTTCCTGGCCTGCTCCTCATGGCTTGCTCAGCCTGCTTTCTTATACAACCCAGGATCCTGCCCATGGGGGGCTGGCACCACCACAGTGGGCTGGTCCCACCTACATCAGTCATGGATCAAGAAAGTTCCCTCTACAGGCAATCTGGTGAAGGCAATTTCTGTATCAACATTTCCTCTACCCAGATGACTCTAGCTTGTGACAGGTTGACAGAAAGGTAAGCAGCACAGTGCTTTTGAGGACTGGATTGTGCAGATGGATTTGTGCTCCGAGGGTGAAATCCAATCTGTGCGTTTTCAGCTTTCCTCCGTGTGTACGAAGGCATTTTCAGAGTTTACCACAGCTCTCTGTCTGCAGATACAGGCAGTATGGCCATGTGACCTAAAGTGACATGGAGCACCCAGGACACAAACAAGAAAAAGGGCTCCAGGATCCTAGGGCTTCAGACAACTTCTGTGTCTTGGAGACAGTGAGTCTTCCCTAGGGAAGGCACATGTGCAGACTGAACATCCTTATACGGCTCTTATATGGATCATCGCTTCAGCATAGTTCTGGACTCTGTGTTTAGAACCATGAATGGCTGGAGTTTATGTTTAGGAAGTAGTCAGTCTGGCTGGGATAACAGCTTTATCTTAGCAACATTAAGAGAAAGTAATGCCACTTATTATTATTGCTTCAAATTCTTGTGTAAGAACTTGCAGAAGACTTCAGAGTCACTTTATGCAGAAAAAACAAGAGCTGGCTTGATAACGGGTATCCAAAAATTACTGACTTAGAACCCTTTAAAGGACGGTTCATTCTGATGAGGAAGTAAGTAACTAAAGTCTTAACCAAGACTAATTATGGAACCCTAGGAAGAGATGCTGCTGCCCATAGTGCTATTGAACACCACACAGCACTTTCTATGTCCTGAGTGGTTCCTATAATAACTTATTTCAGCATCAACAACCTGAAAAGACAGGTCTTACAGCTCTTCTCCCTTTACAGGTGAGGAAACCAAGACACAGAAGCTACTCAAGGTCACACAGCTAGTTGTGCAACCTCAGTCATCTCTTGGCCTCATGAATGTCCTTGTCTACTTTTGGTAAGAACACTGCTGTGGGATGTCTTTCTGTATGCTGTGAATATGTGTTGCTCTGACTGGTTGATAAATAAAGCTGCACTGGACTATGGCAGGGCAGGATGGAGACAGGCAGGAAATCCAGGAGAGAGGCAGGAAAAAGAAAGGCAGAGGCTGAGGAGGTACCGTCCAGAGATCCGCATGTAATGGCCCACAGGTAAAGCCACAGAACACGTGGAGACATAAAGATTAAAAGAAATGGTCTGAGTTTAGTTATAAGAGCTAGCTAGCAAGAAAACTGAGCCACAGACCATGGCCATGCAATTTATAATTGATATAAGCCTCTGTGTGTTTACTTGGGTCTGAGTGGCTGCAGGACCAGGCGGGACACAGGAAAACTTCCAGCTACAGACCGCCCCTTGTATCTCAGGGGAACTGCTTATCCCTTATCCCAGGTATCTGATTGTCCCTATTTTCTTGAGGCTTCAAACCTCCTACCTCCCACTTACAGATTTCCATGAGCAGATGTATAACTCAGACCTAGGCTATTCAATCAGGTTTATGCAGATTGTCAACAAGACAGGATATACAATCACTTTGGAGACATTTCTCTGGGTGTACCTGTGAGGGATTTTCTATATTTTGTAGACTGAAGTGGGAAGACCCACCCTAAATGTGGGTGGCACTATTCCATGGGCTGGGTTCCTACACTGAACTGCGAACTGAATGCTGGCATTCATTGCTCTCGGTTTCCTGACTGTGGACACAGTATGATGACCTGCTTCACACCCCTGTCACTAGAACTTCCAGCCATGATGCACCAACCCTGGCTACAATGGCTAATTGGCATGGCCACAGACAGTCAAGCTAAAGTTTCACACAAAATGTTTAAAAGGACTTCTTTTGGGTTTTTCTCAAAGCTGGATGCATGTAAGCCTGGTAGAAAAGGCAGCCGGAAGGTGGTCACCTCAGAGGAGAGGAGAGCTACAGACAGACACAGGTTTGGCCTGATGATATCATTAAAGCCTGTACTCAGCCATTTCCAGCACTACCCTGGCTTGTTACATTTGAAAAATAAATCCAGTGAGTTTATTTTATATGTTTTTGCAAGCCTGTAAAATAATCCACACTAGCTAAGTTTTGAAGTTCTATCACCCTAAAAGAAACCGTGGACTCACTAGCATCTCTATTTCCTTTTTCACTAGCCCTTGACAAACACTTAGCTGCTTTGATCCCCGCTGTAGCGGACATGGGCTCACACAGTGGATGACTTCAGTGATTGGCTTCTTTTATTTAGCATGTTTGTGAAGTTTATCTTTAACCCTAACCCTTTTTGTGTCCAAACTGCAGTGCACTGAATGGCTGCACCACACTTTGCTTTTCTGTCTGTCCTTTTATTTTGTAAAGGTCTACTTTATTTATCAGTGTATAAACAGGTACACACACATGTGCATGTGCCATGGAGTTCATAGAGGTCAGAGGACAACTTTTTGGAATCTGTTCTCTTCTGCCACCGTGGGTCCCAGTGATTGAACTCAGGTCCTCAGACTTACATGGCAGGTAAGTCTAGCTGGCCCTTCATTTATTGATGAAGGTTTTGAAGATTGACTTGTCAGACTCTTTTCCAAAAACTGATTACACCCTGACACCTTCCACCCACTAGTGCATGAGAATTACAGTTTTTCTTTCACATTCTCAACTCTTTCTATCCTCTTTTTCATTATAATCCTATTGGGGATATGAAATAATATTACATTGTAATTAGTTTGCAAAATGTCCTCCCACTCTGTGACATCTTTTCACTTACTTGGTAATGCCCCTTAGTCTTGTTGGAATTCAACTCAGCTGTTTTTGTTTAGTTTCTTATATGCTAAACCAACTTTGAATTTTTAGGACAAATTGAACTTAGTCATGGTACATAATTCTATTACTTGTTGCTGGATCCAATTTGCTAAATGTCTGTTGTTAAGGGGCTCACACTCACCAGGTGGTGGTGGCGCATACCTTTAATTCCAGCACTCAGGAGGTAGAGGTAGGCAGATCTCTCTGTGAGTTCAGGGCCAGCCCGGTCTACAGAGTGAGTTCCAGGACAGCCAGGACTGTGTCACAGAGAAACCCTGTCTTGAAAAACTAAAAACAAAAAATAAAAAAAAAAGAGTTCACATTCGAATGCATGAACTATATTGGTTAGTAGTTTTCTCTTTTTATAATTTTATGTTTTAATAGGAGGGGAAATACTAGTTCCTGAAGATGAATTGAGAACTGTTCCAGTCTTTTTTGTTTTTGAAACATTTGGGAAAGCTTGCCTTTGATTATTTTTTCCTTTACATTTATTTATTTATTTATTTATTTATTTATTTATTTATTTATTTATTTATTCTTTGAGTTTTTCACATCATGCCTCATGATCCCACCCATCTTCCTCCCCCCTCAAAAAAAATAAAGCAAGATAAAATTTAAGAGAAAAAAGGGAAAAAAAGAAGAAGGGGAAAATCTCATCATGGAGGCTGCAGTGCGACACAGTGAGTCACGCAGTAAACCCTTTCTCCATACATTTTTACGTGCAGGCGTTCATCACAAAGAATTATTGCTCTGGTTGGAGGCTCCTGATCTCTGCTGCACTATCAACGCTGGGCCCTCACTGGGACTCTTCCTGGACATCCCGTTGCTGCCCTGAGTCGTGGAGATCCTGCAGCCCTGGGTCCACAGGACTGACCCCCTCCTCCTCCCCCTGTACTCCAGTAGATCACAGATGGGGTGGATGTAGGGGTGGGCCAACACATAACCCTGGTTCCGGGCCTGGGTAGTTGCAGGGTTGCTCAGTCTGCCAGTTCTCTGACTTCACCAGCGGGGTGAGTCCTCCTGCATGGCCCTGGCTAGTTCTCCGGCTTTCATACCCGCGGGGTCAGTTCTTCTACACCTCCATCTTCAGGGCCTGCTCTACTGTGGTACCCAGGCAAGGTGTAGGGGACATTCTCCCAAGTGCTGCAGCTGATGAGGGGCAGGGTCAACTCTCCAGCTCTTATGACTCGTATGAGCTCAGGGCTAGCTCTCCACCCGTCTCAGGTGTTGATGGGTGGGTGGAAGGGGTTTTAATTCTTTAAATGTTTAGTAGAATCACCACTGTAGTTGTTGAACCTTGAGTTTTCCTCCTGGGAAGGTTTTGTATGTAAGCAGTCTGTGCTTGTTCTTGATCTATTTAGATTTTCTATTTCCTCTTAAGTCAGTGTTGCTTGTTTGTGGTTTTGGAATTTGTTCATTTCATTCAGGCTATCTAATTTGTTGGCATGAGATTATTCATAGTATCCATTTCCATCCCTTTCATTTCTATAAGTAATAATGTCTCTTTCATTTCTAATATTAGTGATTGGAGCCTTTTCTCTTCTTCTTTCTCCTCATCTTCTTTCCCCTCCTCTTCCTCTCCTTCCTCCTCCCTCCCTTCTACCCTTCTTCCCTTTTATCTAGCTAAAGGTTTGCCAGTTCTATTAATCTGTTTAGCTAGTGACTTTTATGCCCAACTGTTATCCCCTGTCTTGGGCAGCTACAAAGTTAAGTACCTGCCCAGAATTGTTTTCAACCAAACACCCTGGGCAAAAAGGGCTTTTACACTAGGAAAATACTAAATCCAGGTTGCCCAAAGGGAGGTCTTTCAAATAGCCAGCACACAGTTGCATAATGACAAGAATGTAAATAAAAGAGCTACATCCCTGCTGTGGTCTGCGTGCATGTGTACCCCCAAATTCACGTGTTAGGAACTTGATCCCTGATTCAGTGGTGTTAGGAGGTGTTTAGGTTGTGAGAGCTGCACCACACGAGTGGACCAATGCTGCTAGGAAAAGGGCTTGTGGAAGTGGCTCACTCTCACCTGTCCTTCTGCCTTATTCCATGAAAGGACACCGTTATAAACCAGTTACCACACACTGACATCTTCATCTTGTACTTTTCAGCTTACAGAAGAATGAGAAATGCATCGCTAGTCTTTATAAATTGTCCAGACTCAGCCATTCTGTTACAGCAGCACAAACTGACCAAGACAATGGCCACCCTGCTGTCTTGGGTGGCTGCCCACCTGGGACTGGAACACACTCTTGTTTTTCAAGAGTGCTGAGGGGCTAGATAATGGGGAAGTGATCAGGACAAGTGGAACGCCGTGAAGCCCACTGTCCTAGAAGACTTCAACTGTATTTCTTCAGTAAACGGTCTAGATTGCTGCAAGGCTTCATTTCATCCCCAGGAGGCTGAAGAGGCCTCAGTTTTGCTTCTCACTGCTGTTACCAAGAGCAGACAGAAGCCTGACTTTACCTACATGATCTTTTGTTTGTTCATTTTTTTGTTTTGTTTTGTTTTTAGCTAACACCCCCTTTTGTATATTTAAAAAATTCCTGATATTGAATGAATCATGATTGATAGTTTGATATAATTTAATTGGCAACATTTTAGTGACATAAAATGATGGTGCATGTTAGCTTAAATGTTATTTGAGTTCACAAATTCACTTTTGCATCATTTATCTTGAGATAAATTTTCTTCCTTTTAAAATGAGTAAATGTCATGTATCTGTCCAGAGATAGAGACAGCCAGTGTAGGATCTGAACTGAGAGACACTGGGACTCTGAGTCAGACTAATAACCAGGAAACATCATCAGGGATGGTCAATGTCCCTCCTTCCCCTTACATGAGGCAATACCTCAACACTAGGCTTGACCCAGGCTGTCTGGATTCCAACCCCTGCTCTTTTCCTCATCAACAGGATCTTCAACTAATTATAAAAACTAGTTACCTGCAGAATTGAGATTATAATAACAATCCTAGTCCAGTAAAGATTAAGTAAGATGGTCTTTCTAAAAAACATGGCACATTTAGCTGAGACTATTCTAATTGTCACACATGCATTACCAAGCAACATTTCATTTCAGTAAGAAGATAATAATTTCAATTCCTTTGAATCCTTTTCAAATGATTCTCAGAGGAAGTCTCCATTTCACATAAGCAGCTCCTCTGAGTCTATCAATGTCCTTGATGGAGAGAGCAGGGATGGAATTTGTTTACTGAGACATCAGAACACAGCTTGGGACCAGGGGCTGACCCTAAAGTGAATGAAGAGTCTCAGTGGGTAGTGAGAGCAGATATCTCACCTCACACAACACAACATGATGAAAGGAGATGCCATTTACAATTACTCCACGGCGATAGGCATCACCTGGACACATGCCCCCTCCCCTGGCCACCCCTGATTCCCATGATCCAGAAGAGCAGAAGTAACCAAATGCTGCAGCAAGTGTCTTGGCAATGTGTCACATCCCTCCAGCCTAAAGGTACCCTGAATTCATGAGCTGGCCACCAGAGGCGATCCCAAAGGCTCCTGCTAGCTAGCTTGCTCTGCCTTCCATGCAGGTGACTCTAGCACTGCCCATCTGTTGGTGTCAGTTCATCTGGAGGCTTTTGCTCTGCAGACAGCTTTGCTGTTGCATTTGGAAACTCACCACTTGAACTTGGCAACTCAGGGCTCCTCTGCCATTATCGTTGCTAGCAGCCTGGGAGGTAGGCTAGATGTCCCAATCATTTTTTCCCTCAAGTATAAATTGAAGTACAGGGAGACTGGGACTTCTGGGTAGCAAAGAAAGTGGATAGGCAGGACACCCGTGTTTCTTTGTGTGCCAATTACAATGATTCTTTCAGTCACAGTCATTTGATAGGTGGCAGGCTACTCCACCAAGATATACCTAGATTTCAAGAACATGAATGATATGTTTACTACAACTGTTTCTAACTAGCATAATTTTGCAGCAAGATGACCAATGAGGATGCATTTGTAGCCCCCCCTTTTGCTTCCACTCACATCCAAATGTAAATGAATAGCAAGTCTTATTGTAAAGATGTCCTTGGATATACTCGCCTTCAATTAAAAAGAGATTTATTCACAGATTTTAATTAGTAGTAGTAATTGCCTGTGACCCAGCTTCCAATTCAGCATGACCCACTAGGGCATGGAACCCCATGTCTGGAAAGGGAGTTCCCCTTCACAGTGCTCTGTCTCTGGAGAAATAAAAAAACAAATATCAAGCAATAAATAAAACCACTATCTGGTCTTATGTTTTGTTTTTTTAATTTCTCTTTGGAACTCAGATCAAATCCTCTAGTTAAGCCTGTGAGCTTTGGGAAGATAACAGAAGCTAATTGGGTCAGCAATGGTAGGAGGTCTAAAAGTCTAGCTACATGTGGACTACTCGTGGAGCAAAGGCATGAACATCAAAGAGACCACAGGAAAACTGATGTCTTTAGAAAGGAATTGGCTTCCTCTTGATTTAGAGGTCATGACACTGATAAAGTAGGGCATTATCACCTGTCCCATCCCTCTAATTCTTCAATTAAAATGAGAATGCATGTGCCATGGGTCCCTCTACCCTTCAGAGACACGGTGGCAGCTGTGGGCATGGAGCAGCAACTTCTGACAAACAGAAAAGGATGGATGATCCCTTCTCCTCTGACAGCTTGTCATGGGGTTTTCTCCTCTAGTGAATCGCATTTTTCCTTGCAATGGTCCTAAGTTCTCTGTCTCACTGACATAAACACACTCCCTTCTCTTTACACATGGCAGATCTGACTGACAGGGTAACAGGCTATACTCCAGTCTGATAGGGATCCTGGGATGGGAGTGGAGAAAGCCAGAACTTGCCTGGTATGAGTTGCAAACCATAGAGTTGAAGAGGCTTTTGGAGTGAAAGGGGGGCCTTGATTTGTAAGTTGGCCCTCAGGCAGCCTCTCTTGCCTCCCAATCTTGTTTTTTCATTCCACTTTCCCTCCCATTCCAACCTACCCTTTCCACACCATCCACGATTCATTTGTGTACTTGTGGGACCCCCCAAATTCTGGACTTCAGTCTGGGCAGTTTGGGAAGAAGTGTCTCTTTCCACAGCATCTGCTTGTCAGGTGAAGTCAGAAAGCTGGGAGAGGACTCAGCATGCCCAGAGGTCCCTTGTGGTCTCTCTGGAGAGAAGCATTATTTCTACTAATTCTCCCATAATCCCCAAACAACCAATATAGAGTGTCCAGAAATTGGCATTTAAAGTGTGCTTAAAACATGGGCTTTACAGTTTGGATGCATGTCTCCATGCAGGACTGATGGCAGCAAAGACAGGGGGAGCTGAATTTGGAGCAGGAGTCCAGTCTTGGAAGAGGGGCCTCCTGGTAGGAGAAGATTCCCATCCCCACCGTGGCCAGCTATTGCTGCCATAGAGAACGGCTTTAGGAAGATTTTACCAACAAGTTCCAGAGGATCCCTCTGTTATTTGCCTCATCTTGATATAATTCCCCTCAAATTAATTACTGACCCAGCTAATAGAGAAATCAAAATAAACTCCCAGAAGTGCTAGGTAAAATAAAATAAAAAGTATGAAGAGAAATGATTTCAGAAAGAAAGCAGCGAGTTTTGACCAATCTTAGCAACTTCTATGATTAGATAAACAATTTGTGTCATAAGGCCAGCACTGTGCCAGTGCTCACCTGAAAAAAGTTGGCTAAAGAAGCTTATTTTCCTACTCACAGTCAGGTGATGATTACCCAAGCAGTGATTCCATGTAGAGCAGGAGACATGGGCATCCAAGTACTTTAGAAGAGGTTTCCCGGCCATTACCAGAAATGTATGTCCTTGTCCATATCAGCCCAGCCTTAAAGCACAGTTCCCTTTAAAACATCATCAGTCTTGGTCCATGTCAGTGAAGATTCCTGTTTCAGATGGAGAAACAGAGGCACCCAGCATCTTACAGAAGTGGGATTTGGAAACTAGAGGAAAGCAGAGCCATCTCTAACTCAGCTTCAGAGCTGCAGGCTCTCCGGCCCCATCTGTCCATTGGTATGTACAAGAATGTCTCCTTTGACATCTGCAGGTCTAAGATTCACTCCTCAGCTAATGGCCTGGGCCCCTGGGGTGTTCAGTCTGACCATCCATTCCTTTTTTGATGAGTGATTATCAGTGAACATTTGGCTTTGTGTTCTTTGCTTTTGAAACTACAACAGCATGCTTTTCTCTTTAATTAGCCATCGTCACCTGCTGTTAGGAGTCAAACAGAGGATCTGGCTGGCATTCTGTCTCCATGCCATGCTCTGTGAAGCAGAAATACCTCCTTCCTGCTAGAGGTGCTCTAAGTGGCACTGCCATCCTTCCCTTCTTCGTCACGACATCTCTTCCATGCAGCAAGTTGCAGAGAGAACTCTGAGGAGGCTCAGGAGCCAAGACCTTCCTGGTGAGAAAAATCACTTGTGGCTTGGAGGCCCTCTACTACTTTGGTTTTGCTGAATGATTCATTCCAGCCTGGACTTTTCTGTCTAATTATCTATCTTCTAGTATTATCTATTACCTATCTATTATCTATTAATCATCTATCTATCTGTCATACTATCTTTTTTCTGTTGAGATAAAAGTAACATTATAAAATTCACCTCTTAAATTGTAGAATTACATATATTTTATATTCTCAGAGTTAGGAATCATTGCTTCTGAATTCCAGAACATGTTCACGGTCCTGAAATCCTGACTACAGACTTAAAAAAAATAAACCTAAAAGAACTACAAGACATGTGATGTATATTTTACCTGCTTAAACACATAACAAAAATCATCTTTGGCTGACTTGTGTACAATGCACCCTATATTTATATGGATACAGATATGTATGTTACCTTTAAAAGTTTGTATATTTTCAGAGCAAGGGAACCAAATACCAATGAAAACAGATGGCCCGGGTAAGCCAACATTTCAAAATGCCTCTGTTGCAGTCTCCTCAAAATTCTGCATCCAAAACAGCTTCAGGGCTGCTGGCTGAGGTGTTACAGCCTCACAGAATACTCTAGCCAAGACTTAACAATTATCCTGATTTTCTCATGGTTCCCTCAAAGATTACCAGTGACCCTAGACAATAGGAAACAGTCTAGAGAAAACAACATCCACATTTCCAAAATATTGGTTATAAATATTTATTATCATTAGGCAAAATTTATAAAGAATATCTATTTTAGGGTCCACAGAGTTGGCTCGGTTGGTTACAAATTGTTATTGGTCATAGTTTTTTGTTTTTTTTTTAAAAAATAGCTGAATAAAAGAGTTAAATTCAAAGATCTCTTTCTAAAGGAAAAAAGGGGGATATGGTATAAAAATGATGAGCTAAAAGGGTAGATTATTGAATCCACTTTAATCCAAAAAACAACCATTAGTCTCAAAATATTTTATGTTGGTATGGATTTTAGTTCGTTGATACAAATTTAAAGTTATTTCTGTTATGTTATATGTATGTTTCTATTCTTATTTGGATTATTGTGCTTATGCAACTTATTCAATGTATAGTTAAAAAATACAGATTAATTAGATATGTTTTCAAGGTCATAAACAGATATATTTAGATAGATAGATGGTCTTCAAACACTTCAAAGACCTACAGAATGTGGCATTTAATGTTTAATAGCCTAAGGCTTTTCATGACAGTGAGACACATCTGCTCTTGGCAGCACCAATCTACTTCAAAGAAAATGATGGACACTGAAGAAACTCCACGTGGAGTTTGATTTCTTTATGGCAAAAGCTAGCCATGTGGGCAAAAAAAAAATTGCCCTTGCCTCAACTGCTGACAGTTACTATGCAAACTGGACCAGCAGGACACAAGAAAGGCAACTGATGAACTTTGCCAAGACAAGGTAGGACAGTCCTTCAGAATTCCCTGCTTCACAGGAAAGTCTGTCAAATATACTAGGCCTGTACACCAGAGTTAGATGCTCCAGTGTTGCAGAGGAACTTTGGGTGACTGTACAGGCAGCCTGGTGTCCCTGTCATTAGGTAATATTTCATCCTTCTGGGGTCTTTGATTGAGTTGAAGACTAGATAGTTACAGTTTTCCTTAGTTATGATAGAAGGTAAACTAGGTACAAAACTTTAGAGTCACAAGATAAATAATAAAACATTTTCTCTAATTTTGTTAAATACAAATGGCCTAGATATTGTAACTGTAATTCTTACTTGATAACTGTTTTTGTTGTATATAATTTCACTATGATAAAGTTAAAACCTTCCTTTTTAATTAGACAAAGGAGGGAAAGGCTATGGAATAATCCTTCTTCACATTGTGTGAATATATGTCACTATGATTGGTTTAATTAACAAGCTCACTGGCCAATAACTGAACAGGATAAAGTTGGGTGGGAAAGCCAAACTGAGAATGATGGGGAAAAGAAGGGCAGAGTCAGGGGAGACGCCAGCCAACCGCTGAGAAAGTAGAATGTGTAGAAAATGAGGTAACAATCCATGAGACATGTGGCAAAGCACAGATAAGAAATATGGGTTAATTTGAATGTAAGAGGTAGTAATAAGCCTGAGCTATCAGTTGAGCATTTATATTTTATATTAAGTCTCTGAGTCAGTTATTTGGGAAGTGGCTGCCAGTTATTTGGGAACAGGTGGTCAGGACAGAAAAACTCTGCTTACACAGGAACTTTCAAAAGTTCCCCAAACCCATGGCTGGGAAGACATGGGCCCTAGCAAGGTATCAACAGATATTGCTAAACAAACATGACATGCCTGTCAAGTTGCCTTCTTAATATGTGTGCTACATGCAGCTCACACACACTGAAAAGCCACACTAACCTTTATACAGGCATCACTGAAAGGTGTCCAAAGAGGTCTAAACTTCTGCTGGTCACAGACAGTATGAAGACACCTTACTTAGATCACTTCAGAGCTAGCCTAACAATATAAAGTGCTAACTACTCTTCACAGAAGTTGACACGCTGGTCCCAAAGCCATGTATGTGTAAGAGAGAAGGGTAGAAATATGTAAAGACAGACATGAAATAAGTTTCCCAAAGGGAGAATATTGGCATGGCAGATACAGTTTGCCCTCTTTTTATTTAAAGATTTATTTTTAGTTTGAGTGTGTGTGTGTGTGTGTGTGTGTGTGTGTGTGTGTGTAAAACATGTATACAGGAACCTGTAGAGGCCAGAAGAGTACATCAGATCTACTGGAACTTGTGTTATAGGCAGTGGTGGACCACCCTACATGGGTACTGGGAATTGAACCTGAGTCCTCTGCAAGAGCAGTGAATGCTCTTAACCACAGAGCCATCTCTCCATCCCCTAAAGTTTCCTTCTTCATACAAAAGCCCACAGCACACTTTGAAGAAAGCATTACAGCTTCAGCTGCAGGCTTTCACAAAGGCCAATGAAATGAGCCAGGCAGCCTGAACTTCATTCTGTGTGCAAGCTTGGTACTTAGCAGAGGCTGTTTTAAATTAGAAGTAAGATAATAGACCCAACAAGTGACACCAGTACAATAGTGACTCTTCACTTTGGAGGAAGGGAGCATTATATCCCATCACTGCTGCCATCCTATAGGATATTAATATTAGCCTTCCATCATACTAAAACTGCTGTGGGATGTTCTGTATGTCAAGTGTGTTGCTCTGATTGTTTAATAAATAAAACACTGATTGGCCAGTAGCCAGGCAGGAGGAAGTATAGGCAGGACAAGGAGGAGAAGAATGCTGGGAAGTGGAAGGCTGAGTCAGAGAGACACTGCCAGCTGCCACCATGACAAGAAAGATGTAAGGTACTGGTAAGCCACGAGTCACGTGGCAAAGTATAGATTAATAGAAATGGGTTAATTTAAGATATAAGAACAGTTTACAAGAAGCCTGAGCCATTAGGCCAAACAGTTTAAATAATATAAGCGTCTGTGTGTTTATTTTATAAGTGGGCTGTCAGACTGCCGGGACTTGGCGGGACCCGGATAGAAAACTCTTCAGCAACACAAAACTAATTTGCATAGTACAAAAGATTAAAGTGTTAAACAGAAGACTCAAACTTAGAAGGCAACAGGTTTCTTTATGAAAATGGTATAGACAGATCTGTATAGACTTTTTTTAGTGATGGAAAAAGCATAGGTCACAGTTAAAAGTGATAAAGTTCTATAATCAAAGTTATTAACTCCTGTGCAAAGAGGCAGCAAAAGTGTGAAAACATAAAAGATCTTTTGACATCTGTGTAACTTACACAAGTAACAATAGGCAAAATTTATAAAGAATATTTATTTTAGGGTCCAGAGAGTTGGCTCAGTGGTTAAGAGTACTTGTTGCTCTTCCAGGGGACCTGTGTTCAGTTCCCAACACCTACATGGCAGATCATAACTGTCTCCAGTTCCAGGAGATCTGACATCCTCTTCTGACCTTCAAGGGCACCAGGACTGTACATGATACACAAAACATACATGCAGGCAAAACATTCACATACGTAAACTAAAGTAAATAAAGCTTGGTAGATTACTCGCCTGGTGTACACAAAATCCCAGGTTTGAGCCACAGCACTGCATAGAGTGGGTGTTGGTAGTGCACCCCTCTAATTCCAGAATTCAGGAATTCAGGGGCAAGGTCAAGATCCTCAGCTGCATAGTGAGTTGGAGGCCAGCTTGGATGGCGTGACACCCTGACTCAGAAGAAAAATAAAAGGCAAATCCAATAGAAATATGAGGGAAATAAGATGAATGGCCGTTGTCTGAGGAGAAAACTTTCACAGCAAAGAGACCTGTAAAAACATTCTCAAACCATCACACACATGAGTTTGCAGTGATTGACAAAGCACTGGCAAGGACGCATGGGAATGAGGACTCTGCCGTTGCTGGGAGGCTCAAGGGGCCACTTATTTCAGAGAGCAGTGTGGCTCCTCTCAGTCCGTTCACTTTTCAGTGGAGGCCTACACCCACCTGTGCAGGTGCACAAACATACATACAGGTAAAACATTCACATACGTAAAATAAAGATACTCTCTGCAGGAGACCGTGAAGGGAAGAAACCAGAGGTCGGCAGGGTGTAGCATTTTCAAGGCAATATATTGTGTCCTCATTTAGGGGGAAGGAATTACTTTTTGTTGCTCTTTTATATACTGTAAATATTCCATTATTCATCAAGTAATTTTAAAGATAAATGTGGATAGTTTTTGCCTTGGGTACCAACAGTATGTCCTCCCCAAGGATATCCATGCCCTGATTCCCAAATCCTATCAACTTTTAACTGCAAGAGGAATCTTGCAGATGAAGGTTTGTGAAATGAAAGTATCACCCAGGATTAACTGGGTGGGATCAAGAGAATCATGAGTTACAGAAGAGCAGCCATCCCTTGAATATGTAAAATCTCCCCTGGGATCCAGAGTAAGCACGGCATTGTGTGGCCTCGACTTTAGCCTATATAATCTCCTACCAGACTCTGACCTCCAGACATTAAAAGAGTGGAACTGTGCTGTTTTAAGCTACCAGACTCAGAGTATTTTCCATAGCAGCAATCAAAAACTAACACAAAACCTCGTCCTAGCTTCTGTTTCTGAGATGAGAAGGTCTGGAGCTGCCAGGTCCTAGGATCTGTTTGAGTTGCTACTGTAAAATGCCACAGGCTGGGTCATTTATAACAACAAAAAATTTATCTTCAACATTTCTAGAAGCTGAAAGCCCCAGGTCACGGCGCCGGCCTTCAGTGTCTAGTGGGAGTCTTCTTGTCTCATCCTCATGTAGCAGAAGTGTTGAACTTGTGTGGGCATCAGAAGGCAGAAGGACAGACGCCTTCTGTCTGTTACCACAGGGCTCTTTCAAAAGGGTACTAATCCCATTCCTAGGGGTGGAACCCCAGTGCTTTCCTTGTCTCTGAAAGGCACCACATTTTGGCAAATGTGGATTCAGGAGGACACCATTTTTATTACTACCTGCCATGTGGGTAATGTCCCAGGCTCAGCAGCTACACTAAGAGGGTTCATGTAACCAACAGTTATTTACAGGGTACACATTCTGCATATTTAGGAAAGTGATTTTAAACAGAGATAAAAGAATTCTTGCTCTCACAAGGAGTAAGTAGATGGAGGGGGGAAAAAGGAAAGAACGGATAAAATTAGAAAGTTATGTAGAATTAAACAGACTGGGTACAGGGTCTAGGGTGTGTGGGGGACGTGACGGCATGAGAAGTGAAGGCAGTTTTCAAATGGGTGCCCTGCAGGTCCTCATCAGGTGAGCTGATGCCTGAGCAGGGTGAAGAGAGTCTGGCCACGTGATTGTTCTAGGAAATAACATTCTGATAGAAGGAAGAGTGTCCATTTGTCGTGTCCCCCCCCCCCCCCCCCCCAGAGACCTAGGCTCAAGAGCATTTGCAGGAAGATCAAGAGGCCAATGGGGCTGGCGTGGGGGCAGTCAGTGGAGAGAGTTACAGTGGAGAGAGGGAAGAAGTGGGGTGAAGGTATCTCCCATGGTCATGGCTGCATTTGATATAAATGGAACCCTAAAAGGATAGTGCGAGTCTAAGGCTATTTTTCTACCTAGTTACAAAAGTGCAGCCATGAGTGCTAGAGCCTGTCACTTTAATTCTGCACATGCCATAAAGATGGCCCAGCACATGGGCCTGCTGAGGATGGAGTGTGGGAACCTAAGATGAGGAAGGGCATCCCTCCTGCTGGGGACCTGGGGGGCTCCTGGGGTGCGCAGCTGCTGAGCTGACCAGGATCTGGATGAGGGAAATGGGGGGTGGGGATGCAGTTTCTGCAGAAAGGGAAAAACAAGGGCAGTGGCTGGTGGGGGGTGGGGGTGGGCAGTGGGGGGAGAGTTCACATCCCATGACCCAGCACTAGTGCAGGGAAGAGGTTTTGTAAGTGAAAAAACAAAGGGGTGGGGGGCTGGAAATGACTTGGAAGGTCTGGACATTTGCTGTCTGTGGAGTTCTGCTGGTTTGGGGTTTGAGTGTACCATGGGAAAGGAATGATGCAGATGTGAGCACGATGCTGCAGAGGGGTGCAGCTAGACAATCAAATTATATAATCAAAGTTATTCTTGGGGGAATTTCGCTTGCCTTAAAAACTTCATTTGTCCTTCTGAGCCGGGAAGACAGACCAGCCAGTATAGTGCTCGCTGTGCAAACCCGAGGACCTGAGCTCGCTCCCCATGACCCACGTTAAATTGTCAAGTGTGTTCTGGGAAACTCACTTCTGGAGAGGCAGACACAGGTTCCTGGAGCTTGGAGTCAGTCAGCTTCGCTGATTTGATGAGTTCCAGGCAAAGGTGAGACAAGAGAACAACTGAGAAATATACCCCAGCTTGGCCTCTGCCTTACACAGACACAGACAGACAGGCAGACAGACAGACAGACAGACAAGACAGACAGACAGACACACACACACACACACACACACACACTGTGCAAGCACACACACAGGCCCTAGCACAGGCACTCACACACAGGCACACACATGCGCACACACAGTTTGTCCTATCCCCATGCCTCTAGTAATTCGATACAGGCTTTGTTTTAGTAAAATATGTTCATGTCCTTTTCAACTATGACCAAGTTCATACAACAGAACCTGCAGAGAAGAATGCTCTCCCATGATTCTGGATGTAACTACTTCTTTTCTTCTGGTTGGTTTTACGTAATTGAAAGATGGCTTCATATGTGTTTCCTTCTCATATCTATTTCTGTTTGTTCTAATCTCACTTGGAACTTATCGAGCAAGCTGCTTTTTTCATCTCTTAGCTGTGCAGCATTGGTAATGGAGACAGCTCCAGATGCAGTGCCCTCATCCAATTCCCAGATTTTATCAAGAGCATCTAATTCATGTAACTGTGTTTGATTAGAAAAGAATGGCTAAATCTTGGATGGAATTGACTTGGGCCTAAGTATTTTAGGTCTTGTTATTAAGCATTTAAACATTATTGGGCAATTTCCTATGGACATTTGAGGTGTCTATTTTCTCTTACAATAATAGATGTGCTAGTGAAAGCTTCTTCCAGATAGCACATTATATTTAATAAGGGGCTAATGTGTTTACTAGATAACATTACCTTAATGTCCCAGATATTTTTCTCTTATTTCCATTGTAAAGCATGAGACTCAAATGACCTGCCCAAAGCCATAATCTTGTTAATTGTGGATGTCACCACTGCTTGAGAATCTACTTGTCGCAAGGGTGAAAAGCAAGGTTATGCTACTGCTGAGACCACACATTATCACAGAATTTCCAGAGCCCCAGAAGTACACTCTTATTGTGCAAGAATGTCTGCCCAAAATAAGCAAAGCTAGGAAAGTTTCAATGATAATGATAACCTCAGCATTGTCTTTAAGTAATGAACTATTATAATTCATTTCCAAGTTTCGATATTACTACATGCAGACACTAAGATCAAGCTATTATTGTGAAGTATTTTCTGCATTGTGAAATCAATACTTACTTTCTTATTACTATTTGCCTTTTGTTGGTAGTGTTATAAATTGGAATTTCTCAGCCTTGGCACTATTGATACATAAAAACATTGTAGAGCTATTTATCTTATTGTATAAGTGCATGAGTGTTTTGACTGTATGTATGCCTGTGCACCATGTGTGTGTTTGGTACCCTTAGAGTTCAGAAGAGGGTGTTGGGTTCCCTAGAACTGGAGTTACCAATTGTCATGAACCACCGTGCGGGTCCTGAGCACTGAGCCTTGGTCCTCTACAAGAACAACATGTGCTCTTAACCACTGAACCCTTTCTCCCTTAAAATACCTTTTGTTAGGTTTATAATGGCAATGGGGATGGTAACAAATAAAAATAGTCTTGAGCACTGCATGGTGCTTAGGAGCAACCCTGGGCTCTAGGTTCCCTCATCCCAGCTGAGACCATCAGTCTAGGTACTGCCCAATATCCCTGAGGAGCAAAGTCACTCTCCATTGAGAATGACTGCTATTGATGATAGAGGCAGTGGAGGTATTTTATTATCCTGAATGACTGAATCCTATAAACAAGCATTATTTATTACTTAGGAACACATTTACCTATTGATCATCCCACCATCAAGTGAAATGAATTGAGAAAGCATCCATTAAAAAAAAAAAAAAAAAGGGACCAACTCTGTCTAACAGAACTCCTGGGACCAGGTAATTGAAGACATTTTTAGCTGGCTGTCTTACCAAAATCAATACAAACTATGGTTTCATCCTCGGAATCACAAAGCACATTTTCTTCTAACAATGCTCTGCCTTGGGATTGAGAAAGCGAATCAGGGTCAGTAATCTTTTCTGCATAATAAATGTGTTTGGCACACATCAGTCTGATTATTTGGTAAATTTGATGACAATTCCACTAATTTTTCTTTGTATAATTGGAAAGAAAGCTTAGAGTAGAGGAAAAAGAGAACAGCATTAATGAGAATACAAGGATACATGGACTCTTGAAGAAGCCTGCCTACCTGAAGCAGGTATCTATAAACTCTGCATTCATATACAAGGGTCAGGAGGAGGGCTGTTAAAGGTATATGCTCTGGTGCCCACTGACCAGTTCACACCCCAGTTCTACCCAACATCCACCCAGAGCTCTGTGAGTTTTCCTGACTGCCTCAGTTTCTTCATCAGTCAGTGTTGCTGCAAGTGTTAGGTAAGCTGCTGCAGGTAATGCACTCAGAGAAGCATCTGCACACAATCTCTATTAAGGGCTAATTGTGATTAGGAAGTTCACGAGACTTTACACTTAGACCCATCTGCTGATGTGGGCAGGGAAGAGGAGTGTGTGAGGTCTCTCTGGCCTGTGCTTGGGGCTGAGTCCCACCACAGAGGACAGTGTGATGTCTGTACCTTGGTTTTGCAGCATAAGTTGATTGTAAAGACTAGGTCAGAAAAGGCACAAGGCTTTTATAAAAGATGAGTTAATTAAAAAAAAATGTCCATTTCCTCTCCCTGGGATGTTCTAATCTTAGCTGACGATGCGATCCATACAAATTCCTTCATGTCTGAGATCTACAGTCATGTTCCCACCTGTCCATTCAACACACTTTGGTTGACCTCCATGAAGCTGGCCTTGACTAGGTCCTGGAAAATTTAAATCTCTCATTTGAAGTGATGGAAAATATCGGCTATATGCAAATGTGGATACACTGGAACCCTCTACTGGGTTGCAATAATTATTGACTACTGCAAAACAACACTTTTCATCTTTCGGTTTGAGAGATCTCTTGGAGATCTTTTGAGCCACTGTGTGGGTGCTGGGAACTGAACTCTGGTCCTCTGCAAGTGTTCTTAACCACTGAACCATCTCTCCACCCCGACTCCTCC
>CABHPQ010156931.1:0-40897 GCA_902168405.1 Peromyscus aztecus | reverse complement strand
ACCAGTGTCACTTTTGATGTAGTTCTTTAGAAAAAAAGAGCAAGCATCAAGAATGAAATTATGCTGCTGTTCAGCCTCTAATTTTTCTATGAATGAATTGTAAAGTAAGCAAAGGGAGAAGGGAGAATGCCATATGCTCTCTTTCCATAGGAGGATGTCTCACAGCAGATCAGAAGTCACCTTTAAATGCTGACTACAAGAAATCTTCCAATTGCTTATTCTGCAGGAGCAATTTTGTTTTCGTTTTGCTGAGCTGCCAAAGACAGATATCTAAAAACAATTATTTCTGCCAGTTGAGTAATTAGTGATTACCTTTTTGGAAGACAATTTATTTGAAGTGCATTTGGCAAGATGAATTGGGTTTTAATAAGTGTGACCTAGTATTTCAAATATTGTTTGAATACCCCTTAAAAGGTATTTATACCAAATAATATAAAAAGATTTTCACTTTCATGTATATAAGAAATATATAATGTGTATAAGTAATTTTTGTCAAAATCAACAACAAGGAATACACAAAATCTTACTTTGTTATTACTCATTCGAGCAAATGTATTAGAAGTCACAAATAATATTTATTGTAACTCTACTAAAATTGATAATTTGTCATCATATGTATTGTAACCTTCCTATGGTGTCCAAATCTTGGTGGTCAACTCAACATACCTGGCAAGGGAGGACCTCAACTGACAAATTGTCTCTACGAGAATGACCTGATGGAAAATCTATGAGGGATTTTATTAATTATTGATAAGGGAGTTCTCAACACACTGTGGGTGGTGCCACCCCTGGGAAAGTAATGCTGGGTTATATAACTGCATGAGCCAGAGGAAGAAAACCAATGAGAGAAGTTACTTCATGGTGTCTTATTCAGGGTTCCTGCCCTGACTTCCCTTAGTAACAGATTGAGACTTGGTAATTCTAAACTATAATAATGCCTTTCCTCATCAAATTACTTTAAGTCATGGAGTTCATCACAGTAACAGAAAAGCATACCAGAATACTATAATTTCCATATTTCCCCTTTTTATGCATCTCATGCATCTTCCAAATCTGCACATACATGAAAGGACATAATTTTACTCTGGTCATTGTGTGACCCAATTGCCTCCCATCTCATCTCTTCTCCATTCATTGCAGAAGACAAACACCAAAAGAAATAAACAGTGGAATCAGTAAATATGTTTAATAAAGGGATCATGGAGTAAAACAAGTGAGTATGCCTAAAGGTTAATAACTTAGGACTTTATTACGTAAAGTTATGCCAAATTTCAGAAGTTTGCTTCAACTATTTCTCATCTGACCTTAGATTAACTGACATAGTAAGTGGTGTTGTACCCAGTAATTATCACATGATAAGGTAGGGCTCATTGGCTGTGCCTTGGTGTCTATGTGACTTCAATGAAAACCATGTAAATAGGATTTAGATTATTGTGATGGTCATTCTTGGGTGCCAACTTGACCATGACTGGAATTGATTAAAACTCAAATAACTCATTCTGAGTGGGGTAACCTAGACTCAGAAAGACAAATATGGTATGTACTCACTCGTAAGTGGATACTAGATGTAAAACAAAGGATAACCAGACTGCAACTCACAAATCCAGGGAGGCTACCTAGTAAAGAGGACCCTGAGAAAGACACAGGGATCGCCCAATGACAGAGAAATGGATGAGATCTACATGAGCAAACTGGGGGTTTGGTAATGGAGGGCAAGGGTTGGGGGGAAAGAGAGCTTAGGGGAGTGGGAGGTACCTGCTGGATCAGGAGCAGAGTGGGAGAATGGGGAGGGAGATACCATGATGAATGAACCCCAGGGGAATAGAAAGAAGCAGAGTGCTAGAGAGGTCCCTAGAAATCCACAAAGATACCTCCACTGTAGACTACTGGCAATGGTCGAGAGAGTGTCTGAGCTGACATACTCTGGTGATTGGATGGCTGAACACCCTGACTGTCATGATAGAACTCTCATCCAGTGTCTGATGGAAGCAGATGCATCATTTGCATTTCTCCAAGTGGAGCTCCGGAGCCCAACTGGCGAGAGAGAGGAGGGATTATATGAGTTAGAGATATTGAGACCATGATTTGAAAAAGCACAGGGACAAATAGCCAAACTAGTGGAAACGCATGAACCGTGAACCAATGACTGAGCAGCCCCCATGGAACTGGTTCGGGCCCTCTGGATAAGTGGGACAGTTGATTAGCTTGAACTGTTTGGGAGGCTCCCAGGCAGTGGAGCCAGGCCTGTCCTTGGTGTATGGGCTGGCTTTTTGGAGTCTGGAGCCTATGCTGGGACACTTTGCTCAGCCTTGGTGTAGGGAGGAGGGGACTGGACCTGCCTAGGCTGAGTCTACCAGGCTGGGCTGACTCCCCAGGGGAGACCTTGCGTTGGAGGAGGTGGGAATGGTGGGTGGATTGGGGGGAGGAGGGCTGGGGCGTGGAAGGAGGGAAGACGGGGGAATTCGTGGCTGATATGTGAAATCAAGTTAATTATAAAATGATATATATATATATTATATATATTTTATATATATAATATATATGTATATATACTCAAATAGCACACCTTTGAGGGACATTTTTTCATAATGAAAACATTAAACAATTTGAGTGGGATGACCAACTTCTAAAACACATCATTAAGCTGGGAAAATCCACCTTTAAACTGGGCCAAATCTTCTGTGGGCAGACTATATATAGGACATGGAAGAAAGATGCTGACTTTGTGCTTGCTTGCTCTCACCCTTACTAGCAAGTCTGTTCCTTCACTGGCATTACAGCTTAGCTCATTGGGATTCTGCTGTATACTGGAGAGCAGCAGAGACATCCAGTCTCACAGACTGAACTACTACTGAATTCTTGGACCTTCCATTTATAGACAACCATGTTGGATTAGCTGCACCACGGCCTGTAGGTCATTCTATTAAGTTCCTTTCATATATATATATATATATATATATATATATATATATATATATATATATGTGTGTGTGTGTGTGTGTGTGTGTGTGTACATATATATATATATATATATATATATATATATATACATAAAGATAGAGAAAGATAAAAGAGATTCATTCTATAAGTTCTCTTACTTCGAAGAACCCTGATTTGTACAAGTTTTGGAACCCGAAGTGGTTCTAGAACATAGGAAGCATTAGGATGAAACTTTTAAGTGTCTGAAATAGGCTTTCAAATTTGCCAAAACTAATTTTATTGAAGCCTCTCCTGTTACTGGAGGCTGTCCTGGTAGCTTGAGGAGTATTGAAAGCCCATGGTGAGAACTGTCTTGTAAACTTAAGGAGACAAATGCATTTGATTATTCTGAGTCACTAGTCATGAAAGGCAGTGGATTTGGTGACTCTGTATATAAAACTTTTGATGGTTTCTGGAAAAATAAAGAAAGTGATGATGCTAGTCAGTTGCTTCTAGCATCTCTGAACAAACTGACAAAGGAAAATAATGAGCTCTATGATAAAACTTGACTAGCTTCAAGCATTTCAGAACACAGTGAAGGACAACAATGGACTCAGTCATAAAATTGACATTGAGAGGTTCTAGATGTACACAAACAGGCTAAAGTTTTCTAAGTGTGCTCTAGAAGAGAATCTTCTTTCCAGCAACACTGAGCTTAAGCTGCAAAAAATCAAACTAAAACTCTGATTATAAATTTGACTAAATCACAACTAAAACTAAAGTCTCAGACTCAGATATTACAATCCATCCATGTGAGTCTATTAAATGGGTAACAGAATTTATTAAGATATAAATTGAGGGAATACACTCACGAATACAGAATGAAATATACAGTAGAAATCATCCTCTGATCTGACTGGGAGCAAATCCACCTCATAGGCACAAGCAAGGAGAAGGGGCATGTGGCCCTTCTCCAGCTTCTTATAAGAGGCACATAGAAGGCAGGAAGCACTGCCTCCTTTGGGCATATAGCTCAAGGTCATCGGCGGAGCAAATACCACTACACTCAAAGGATGTCAGTGGTAAAAGTAGGGTGTTAATTGACAAAGAATGAGATCCTGTAATTTGGGTTGGGAATGTGTGGGAGGATCCTATTGAAGCTGAGAACTATGAACCAGATTTTTAAGGGTTTATCTCACCTGTGGAAGTAATCTTTCCACCTTCAGCGGATGTTCTCACACCCGTATGATCTGAAATGTTGTCCTTTTTGACTGAGGAGACTATTCCTTTATTGTTTGCTAAAGTAGCAGTGATTTTCTAAGAAGGAAATTTTAGGCAAGACAATATCAATGCCCCTCTAGGCTCACCTATAGTTGACTCTTCCTATAATCAGACTTAAAGCTAAGAAGGCACCGAGAGGGCAGGAAGACAGTGTAATCCATGAGGAGGCAAATGACACTATTAAAGGATTTAATGAGTTTCATAATTCACTGAAGCACAAGTCTAGGGAATAAGTATAGAATGGATTTTAAGACTGATATAATGGAGGGAGGAACATAAAACTAGATCAGACTGAGTTTATTGATATGGGCCCAGTGAATGGAGATTCTAAGTTTCATATGGAAGCTCACACAATTTAAAAAAAATGTCAAAAATTTGAGTGACTAGCTGAAACATTTTCCCAAAGATGGCCTAATGAAAAGGAGTTAGAGATGCCTGATATTCCTTGCCTTAGTGTCAATGAATGGAGTATAAAGCTGAGGGAAGTTGAAACGCTGTGTAAAATCTAATCCTCCACAATGAGAAGGCCCAAAATGCATGCCCTTCACTAATCTTATAAGATACAAAATAGGGAAAGGACACCTGCTGCACATTTGAAGAGTTTTGATGTTATCCTTTTATTTTTGCCTGATCATATGTCTGGAGACACTGCTGTTCAGATGGATGGGTTAAATACAAAGGGTTTAATATGGTCCCAAAGTAGCAGGGGCCAGGTGGTAGCACTGAATTGCCAAAGGGAAGGTGATCATGGTTATTGTAATGGACATCATAGACAAAGTAATGTCCATAATGTAGTGACCCATAATGGTCAACACAGGCAAGTGAATTTTATGATGGTATGACTCACATGGAGCTCTGTATTGGCTAATCAATCATGGTTGTTCCAGGCATGAAATAGGTAAGAAGTATTTTTTTTCATCTTGTAAGCAGAACAATTCTAAAACACATAAAAGAAAGGCTAGAATGAGTCATGGCAAAAGGGGATCTCTTCATGTGACCTAATTTCCAGACTTGGGCCAGTTTACAGACCCAGGACTCCTTTAATGAAGAGATGGCCAGGTTCCCCTGAGGAAGGACCTTGAAAAATCCCCAAAATGTTTTACTGTTTCCCTTTCTCCAGTCCTTCCCCAGAGGGACCTACGGCCTTTTACAAGTGTACCTGTACACTGAAAGAAACAATCAGAATTTCAGGGGTATATTGGTCCAGGATATCCCAAAAAACATTCTGGCCATCCAGTTAAAGTATGGACATATGGAGATCAGGAGATTAATGGAGTTTTTGCTGCATTCTGACTCATAGTAGGTCCAGTGGCTCCTTGAAATCATCCTGTGGTTATTTCCCAAGTCCCAGAAAGTATAACTGAGATAAATAGACAACGAAGTTTTCAGACTTCTCACATTGTTTACCCGACCTATTGAGTGAGGGTAATTGGTGGGAAATGCTAAATGAAAGTCACTGAAGCTGCCACTGCCAGGAAAAATAGTGAATCAAATACACTATCACATTTTTTGAGGAAATGCAGAAATGTCACCATCAAGGTCTTGAAAGATGCAGGGTTGATGGTTCTTATCACATCTTGCTTATCACAGACCAAATTGAAGTCTGTGGCACTATATCACCATATTATTAAGCCACACAGAAAAACTTTGTCTCAAAAACCAAAAAAAAAAGAAAGAAAGAAAGAAAGAAAGAAAGAAAGAAAGAAAGAAAGAAAGAAAAACCTAAATGAGCAGTTGTGATTTGAGAAGATCTATGTCCTATTTTCTATGTCCTTAAAGCTATGAGAAGCGCTGTTATAGGACAATAGGTTCTAACTTCTCTTCAACTGGCATTGAAATCACTCACAAGCATAACAAATCCTATCAGCAACAGGACTGGGGCAATGGAAATAAAGGTTACACCTTTTCCTTCACTAAATATAATTCCGTACTTTCAACTTTCCCTGGATATTGGCCTGTCTGTAGCTACACAATGGTGCTGGTCTAGGGCTATAGAATTTTGAGGATAAAGGGCACAGAAGTGAGTTGAGAGTGCCTTTATATGCATTATTTACGTTGAATGAACAAATAGCCCAGGGAGGTAGAAGGAGAGATATTAACATAATTCTACTTGGTTGAAAGTATAGTTTTAAAGAGGAGACCACCTAGTGTCATAAGTTGGAAATAACTCAAGTAATGTTACAAAATGGATATTTAGTTGTTCAGGTTTCAAACCCAGAACTCTCAAGTCATATACAAAAGGGAACCATGATACTAGTAATCTTTCAAGTTTCCTTGTTTGAAAAGTTGAAAAAAAAAAAAGCAAATATAATGAGTAAGAAGTTAAAGGTACTTGTCAACAAGTCTAAATTCTTTCTAATCTCTGAACCTACATGACATAAGGAGACAACTGACTTCTGAACAAACAAGTTATCCACACTACTGTGACACACACACACACACACACACACACACAATAAGTTCAATTAACCAAGTAAGAGTGGTAATAAAAAGACACAGGTCTCAGTCTAATTATAGAAGAATGTTAGAAAAAATGGTTGAAATGATTAGACAAATGAACAACTAGCAAAAGAGAAAAGGGAACTTCACACATTTCCCCAGATTTACATTGTATATGACTCTAAAGACAGCATAGCATCTTCAAATGTTGCTGGTCAAAATAGGTGGCTGTATGTAGAAGAATGCAAACATATTTACAACCCTGCACAAAGCTCATCTCCACATGGCTCAAGTACCTCAAGGCCAGATAACCTTAGTTTGAAAGCAAAGAAAAATGTGGAATAGGTTTGAATTCATTGGCACAGGAAAAAACTTTCTGAGTTGGATACTAATAGCAAAGGCACTGAGACTAACAATTAATAAATAGGACATCACAAAATTTAAAAGTTTCAGTATGGCAAAGGACAGCATAATCCAGAAAGTGTAGCAGGCTACAGAATTGAGAAGAATCTTTACCAATTACACATCTGATAGATAGTTAATAACTAACAATATATAAAGAACTAGAAAAGATAACAACACCATTTAAAAATGGGGAAGAAAACTAAATCAAGAATTCTCAAAAGATGAAACATAAGTGACTGAGACACATTTAAAGAAATCTTCAACTTCTTAGTTATCGGGGAAATGCAGATCAAAAGTATGTGGATATTTTATCTTAAACTAGTCAGAATGGTTAAGATCAATAAAATAGACAAAGGAAAAAAGTTGGTGAGGATGTGGAGTAAGAGGAACACTCAACCATTGTAGGTGGAAGTGCAAACTCATAAAGCCACTATGGAAATCAGTGTGGTGTTTTCTCTGGAAGCTGAGAATTGATACCTTAAGATCCAACTATTCCACTGTTGTGCATATATCCGAAGGCTTCTTTATTCTACTACAGAGATACTTGCTAATCCATGTTCATTGCTGCTTTATTAATAAAAGACAGAATTTAGAAATAACCTAGATGTCCATGAGGATATGAATGGATAATAAAATATTGTGTTACATTACTACAATTAAATATTATTGAGTTTTAAAAAATCATGAAATTCACAAGATAGAGCTAGGGAAAGAAGACATCCTGAGTGAGGAAATACAGACCCCAAAAGACAAATATTGTTTGTATTTTCTTTTTGTTTAAATAAATTTTTATTAAGAGATTTTTCTGTTCTTTTTACATACCAACCCATAGCCAAGGAGCCCTCATGGTACTGGACTAGGCCCTCAGGATAAGCAAGACAATTGTTTAGCTTGAACTGTTTGTATTTTCATATATATATATATATATATATGAATAAATAATATATATATATATAAATAATATATATATATATATGAATGTTAACATTTAAGCCTCCTATGAGTATCCTAAAATACATATATCACAGAGGTGAGATGTGGAATAAGGGATGAGCGGTGAAGGATCTTCTGAGGAAGAGAAACAAGAAGATACAGTTATGAGGGAAAATGGAAAGACAAGAACAGTACTAATCAGAGGAGAAGGGGGAAGTGTTCAAGGGAAGGAAGTGTGCAAGAGAGGGAAAATTAACACTAAGGTTGATTTTAGGGGTCAAATGGAAATGTACTACAATATAAGCTTTGTGGTGGTCTCTTCACACACAAGGGTGGCAGAGTAATCATCTGCATGAGGAAAGCTCATCCAGTTCAATGCAAGCCAATGTTGGTTCAAACTTCTAGAGACTGACCCTGAGCAGTTTATTTTAGGCATATTTATTCACATCACAATTTTGAAAATAAAAGTTTCCTTAAGATAATTAACTCAATCCTCTATGCACAACGAAGTTTCAGATATGTTTACATTGAAACCCTTTATAAAGTACATATGGCCACTTCCATAAAGAGGAATTCTATTGACTGAGAAACAATGGTAAAAATGGATGTCTAGGGAGAAAGACTGAGATAGATAAACATAAATATCTGTGAGAGTCAGGAGGGGCCTACAAATAGCACAGAAGTAAAGTACATGTGGCATCTCCCACAAGGATGAGTTCTATTAACTAAATAACAGTTCTTAATATGAAGGGTCTGGGATAAACATATTAGTCTGGGAGACTCAGGTGTGGTCTCACCCTAGATAAAGCACAGATAAACAGGCAATAACAATATCCATTCCCAGCCTTCTGGAAAAAAAAACAGATATGCATCTCTGTTTTTGAAGAGTCAAACCTCTGTGTGTAATATTCCTATTTTACCTAGTGCTTATCTGTGGGCACAAAGGCCTTGTACCCTCTATAAAGCTTCTTAAAATATATACATATATGAAAGGAATATAAATGTAATAACCAAGTAATGCAGGAGACAAAGCTCCCAATTCACATCTTATGCCACCAAGTAAAACCTCAAGTGCCAGGAAGGGGTTATGTTTAATTGAGATGTTGGCCAAAGGTGCCCCATGGCAACCTCAAAACAATTCTGGCTGTAGTCTAAGACTTCCTTCTACAAAATGATGGTAAGACTCTTATTGCAGAAGATAACACTTGCATATCTCACTGAACATGTAGAGATGGAGCTGGTGTCTACACAGAGCCTTCACATCACTGACTAGTATTCATGGTGCTAGAAAGTACTATGCATGCTACTAGAGGAAAAGAATAACCCATCAATCTATAATGGTGACCTACCGGAATAATATGCTGGTGCTTTGATGGTACAAATATTATAAGAATAACCAACCACTGTGTGATTGGATTAAAGGCCCACTCCTTGATACAAAACCTATGTCTGAATAGCCAAGAACTGGAGACTATATAGGCCATTGAGCTATAGGAAAATCAAATACTATTATTCTGCTAAAAGAACATAGCAATAAATAGACTCTTAAAGATATTCTGCTATAGATCAATGTCTTGCTCAGCCATCATCATAAAAGCTTCCCCCTGAAATATGTGGGAACTAATACAGAGACCCACAACAGAACAATGTTCAGAGAAAGAGAGACCTTGGAACTTTCAGTACTAAATGATATGTCTTCTTCAAACTCCTCCTCTCAGTGTTCTGGAAGCTACGTGGAAGAACAGGCAGGGAGACTGTCACACCCAGAGGGGATTGATGACTGCAAGGAAATAATGTCTTCCAGAAACAATAGGGGTGGCACACATATGAACTCACAGAGACTGTTGCAGTATGCACAGGACCTACACAGGTCTAAGGCAAAATGGGTTTCCAGTGTTGAGTGGGAGTAGTGGACATGCATCCCCATCCTTAACAAAGAAACTTCAATTGACAACCACTTTCAAGGAAAAATTAATTTCCTCTAAAGGAGTCTCACTGAGTATATAAGCCACCTTTAAGCACAGGTACCATGCTCAGTAATAGATGGTCAACACAAAACAAACTCAATGGTATTTTTGGAAATATTTTTCTTATTTTTTTGCTTGGTTTAGCAGTTTTTACCTTATTAGTCCTTTATTTGTATATTACTGATACTGATATATTGTTTCTATGCTCTCGCTCGCTCTCTCTCTCTCTCTCTGTCCTTTCCTTCTTCTCTCCCTCCTCCCCACATCTGTTGTCTCTGTGTATATGTGTTTCTCACTTTTTCCCTTTAATTTGGTTTGGTGGGGATTTATTTCTTTGGTTTATTGTTCTTGTTGTTTCTGTTGTTGTTGTTGTTTTGCTTGTTTGTTTTCTAAAGTGAGACTGATGAGACAGAAAGAAGGTGTGAATGTTGAACTGATGGGTAGAAGATGGGAAAGATCTGGGAGGAGACGAGTGAGGACAAATCATCATTAGACTATGCTGTATAAAAAAAGAATTATCTTTAACAGAAAAATAAAGGATGTTTGACTTTCTTAATAGGTGTCAATCAGTGATCCTCACTTTCAATCTAATAGCAGACAATTGGGTATATAAATTCCTTTCATAAATTCATCTTTTTGTTCTGAAAATTTTAGAAGTGAATTGTAGTGACTGTCTAGGGAATAATCAAAATTATATGTAGTAATTTAAATGAAAATGTAATGGTTTATAAATGACTGTTCATTAAGATTTGGACTATTTACATTTAGTATTTCATGGTACTTTTTTTTCTAAATCTGATAACTCGCAAAAATTGCTTATGACGGTCTAAAGATAATTAAACAATAATAACACCAAAATCCATATTAAGTAAATTACCTTTGTTCCAAAAGTAATACTTTTCTCTAAATTGTATTCTTCAAATGATAGATTTCTATAAGCAGCATAGAACTTCAAAGGTCTTGTGATCGATTGCAGCATAGAGAGATAAATGAAAAGCAAGATCATTGGTGAATTAGCTAAAGTATAAGCCCTAGTGTGAATATTTTCTGGCTGAATTTCCTTTTCCATTACCACGGTGGCTGGCTTTGTTAGCATAAAGAGGAAAATATTTCCTGTTTATACCAATTACTTTATAATTAATTACAATGTATCATTTGATCAGAGAGCATCTCAGCCATACTGGAAATCTTCCCTCCACATTATGCTAGCAAGGAAATCTATACAGCTTATTCAGTTGCCACCCAACTATGGAAATACATGAACAAAAACAATAGCCAGATTATCAAGTTTAATTTTTCCTTTCTTTTTTGAGGGATTGAAAATCTTCAACTTTCATTAAAAATGACATGATGCAAATTAATACAAAATTTAAAGTCTTACACAGTAACTTAAATAAGCATACACTTTGTTTGAACTTAGACATGATGTCTTTTGTTTCTTTGTATTAGTGTATATGACCAATTACATTAAGGTACCATTAGATTATTTAAAGGCAATCAGTCAAACTCTGTAATTTAATATGAACATAACTGCATTATATTTCAAATATTATGTTCAAATTAGGTTGAGGTTTTATATGACTTACAAATTTCCACATCTTATTTTCTATCAATATTAAATGTATAATTTTGTGTTTAACAATAGAAATTCTTAATTGCTTTTAGCAGCATTCAAGTTAAAAGAAATTATGGCATTTTCAGATGTTCATGAGGATTCTTTTATCTGCTCAAAACAGTGGAAATTTGTTTGACTGCAGAACCTAATAGACATATTTGAATTGAAATGGATGGAAAGATATACTAATGTGTGTGAAAAGTACTATTATTTTACAGTATAGCACAGGAAAAGAATGATTAAGGTAAAATGTGCTTGTAATTCAAATGCATGATTTTCAGGGAACTGACTGTCATAGAGTACAATTCCATAAATGCTAACTATTTTGATTATGTCTGTCTACATCCTTCTCTAACCACATGCCAAATCAATGAATTTTCTGAGGAATTACGTTAGAGAGATTTCTATTTTATTTTCCTCATTTTCTATGATTGCTACTCCAGGGAAAGCTAAAGAAATATAAAACTCCTAGGGTCACAGAAAGGCTTAGAAATTTCATTACACAGACAATTGACAAGTATTGCCTTATTCCCAAAGAATTTCTGACCACTCTCCAGTAAGACTCATAGCTTCAACTTTCTATTTTATAGTTTCTTTCATTTTGTGGCAACCAGCCTAGCTAGTGGGGTATGGTCTGTTTCTATGACATGATTTAAATGTCAAGAAATCAATGTACATATGTTATGATTTTAAATATACTCAAGTGCAGTACAACTCTTGACAGGTTTTTTTGGCATACAAAATAATGTGTGCATTAAATTTCCAAAAGAAAATATACAAATAATTTTCTCCTAAAAACAAATTCGTAAGTACTGCTTTTATTTAGTTTTACTTCTCCTTTATGCCACGTGGAAAATGACCTAGTAGTACACAAAATTACTAGCCAACAGTGTTGGTTGCAGTTCTGAAATTTTAGAGCAAATAAGGATTTCTCTTATCCTTGTGAGCTTCTGTTTCATGAGGAATGGCAACTGTAACTTCAAATGTGTCTAAAATATCCACAATCTTACCTCATAATAGTGAATCAAGCTAACAGTTTCCTAATTCCAACACTGACCACTTGCATTACCAAATAAACACCAGTTTAGAGATATCATATTTTAACTGAAGTTGAAAAATAAATAAATGAAAAGCGTGAGAGGGAAGTAAGAAAATAGGGAAGAATGCAGCTTGAGAAACTACTGGGTGGTGGGAAAGGTGTCAAATGAAGATGTAGTGTCGGGCTGAGCTCTTAACAGACACAGACACACTGTAGAGCTAGCTACCAATGAAATCAGTGTTGGCATACTAACCTAATATCTATATTAGGTCAACTACTTTTATTGTCATAAATAAACAAGGAAAAAGCAGTAATTGATAAGTTGCTCAGTAAATCAAAAGGTTTTCATGAAATCTTCCTCTTCTATTTCCACAAATTTACTACGAAGATTTCTGTCCATTCAGTGTCAACCTTTGCTCCACACAGCATGAGTTAGTGTTAAAATTCACAGGCCTATATCATTTACCATTAGAATTCTTAGGATCAGAACCCAGGATCCACTTAACCTCCTTGTTTAAACTTGCAGACACCCCTAATATCTGGCTGGAAAGAAAGCTCAAAATGAGAAATTGTCTACTGCTTAATGAAAATAACAAATATTCTACTGGATGTACTATTTGAGTGTTCACCACTTTATATTTTGTATTTAAAGTGTATTAAATTTTATGACTGTACCAATTTAATGCGCACTTCCCTTGGATGAGTTAAAATGTTAAAATGTATCTCTTCTTAGCTATAACTGAGGTTGCTGCTTAATAAAAACTGCAAAAAATGATATTAATTAATTATAGTTTTTCTTATTATCAAAACAGACAGGAGGTAAATACAATATTATCCAGTTACTTAATCTTATCTTTTAAACACTTTAAAAAAGTTTAAGAAATTCTAACACACAACTATATTTAAAGTACTGTATCTTTTAATAAAACATGTATAGGAATATATAGATATAAAAATAGAAAACATATAGAAATTAGTCATCTCAATAAAAACCATAGTATTAAAAATGCATTTTATAACATGCTACTATTGTTCCATGCATTTTTGGAATTATTTTTAGCAATGATTTCTGAAAACTTTTACTTTAGTGGAATGCAGTGTTTAATGATGGATCATGGGACTTTTGCCAGGGCCTTCACACTTTGCTACTTTTAGGATTATTTTTGTTGGTTTGTGTTTTCTCTATAACTGCTTGGGTATCAATCATACTGCTTTAGAGTTCTTTTTTTAATTAAAAGTTGTGTTTTTCTGCAGCTAAGACAAAGCATCCACTAGGATGTAAATTAGGAATCTGCAGATCCATCATAATTCTGACTCCTCTTCATTTGTATGTTTCCAGCCTGCTCAAGGGCAGTGTGTGAAGTAAGTCAATATCGTGTGTATAATTGACTGACTGATGTTAATTTGAAATATGTGAATCTGAGAACTGTCTTTATATAAATTCATTAACACACCATCCTTCACTTTTAATGATCAAGCTCCTGGCATAACGCTAATAGGATATACGGTCTGTGTTGTTTTTTGAGAGGCCATGATGAATTTCGTTAGAACCATTCCCCATACGGCTGTCTATTTTTTCCTGTGACTAATGAGCCATAGCTGGCATAGCAGGATTATAGATATTATTCTCATCTTTAATGGAAGATTAAAAATTGGAACAAAATATATAGCATTAGCTTCATCTACTGCAGCTTAGAAAGTATAGATTTTTTTAAGAAACTAGTATATGGTAAAAAAAAATTCAAAGTGTCTGATTAACTTTTTCACTCAAACAAAAACTAAATTTATATAAACTTCAATGGACTTGTAAATATGCTATTGGCATTGTACAAAGTAGCATATAACTAATGGTGTCTTATAGAAATTCCAATAAGATGAGGGATGATTTAGTCTATGATAAATTAATGTGACAGAATGTAATATTTTTGCCAGTTAAGAAGTTCTTGAACATCAGTTTAAACTTCAGCTCTCATTCTTCTCCATGCTTCTTTGTAAACTGAAGTTAACAAATCTCTCTTTCTTAGCGGCACCAGAGGAGAAATATGTGATAGGAAAAGTTTTCTCTTGTTCAATTGCTTGTTCTAACTCCGATTTCTCTTCATCCCCACATTGGTTTCAGAGTTTTAGACAGCTGCATGTTTCTTATACAGGACTATGTAGTACATAAGTTACTACACTCTCCAAGTCCTGAGTACTTACATAATATCTTTTCCTCCAGCAGCTGATCCAGCAATTGATACTGCTTTATCTCAGCAGTCCATCCTTTACTTTTCTAACCCTTGCAATCATTTTACAAATCTCTGTAGATATTAAATTCTCAGCTATATAGAACTCAAATCTTATTTTGGTAATTCTTCTGGTAGGCTTATACAATAGAAACTTACATAATACTTATTTTCTAATAGTCAGCATATGTTAAGAATTTTTTTTCAATCTTGAAATGTAACAATTAAGTTAATTTTATTGTCATTATAAACTCATTATTTTCTTCTTTTACTACTGAAAAATTAAATCCTTGATTCATATATTTTGGGGAGAATTTTGATGAAAATTATGAGCATTTTCTTTCCTTTTTGGTTGGTTGACTCTGATTTTGTTTCTAGTATCATGTAACATTATCCCAGTTTGTGTATCATTGATATAACAAATAGCATGAGCCAACACAACTTGGTAGAATAAAGGGTTTATATGGCTTACACTCCAATGCCATAATACACCACTGAGAAAAGTTAGGGTGGACACTCAAGCAAGAACTTAGAGGCAAGAACAAGCAGAAGTATCCTGGAGAAATTATGCTTATTAGCCTACTTCCAAAGGCTTGTCAAGCTACCTTCTTATACAAATCAGGCCAACCTGCCCAAGAAGGCACCACCATTGGTGGGCTGTGCTCTCCAACATCAATCAGCAATCAAGAAAATACACCACAGAGATACCCACAGGACAGTATGATGAAAACAAGTCTAGGTTTCTAGATTTTCTTCTGTGAATGTCTAGGTTTCATAAAAATTGAAAAAGACTAACTGTGACAAACTTACCCTGAATGTGTCTGCCCTTCCAAGTCCCTCCTTCCTTTCCCTCTCCCTCTGTCCCCCTTTTTGCCTCCCCTTCCCTTGGTCTCTTTCTGTGGATCTCTCTCTTTTCCCCTAAATGCATAAACACACACACATACACACACACACACACACACACACACACACACACACACACACACACGCATGCCTTCACACAGCATGTGATTTTGCCTTGCCAATGATAGAATAAATTTTCCCTAATTCCAGAAGTTAATTAGACAAAGATTTTTTTTTTTACATTGACCTCAATTATTCAATGTCTGGATAATTGCCTCAGAAAGATTTCATATACAATTTTAATTCTTAATATCCACAGTTACTTTCTCCAAGCTTCTGTTTAGGAAATTTATTTAGGTAAATTTTTGAAGGTTAGTTATTATAAAGTCATTATATGGAACTAATTGGAAAATTATGACAATATCTCTCCATTGAGACATAGAGAATTGATTGATGACCCGCTAACTTTAACAATTCATTATACATTGCTTCAACAATATTTACCAAGTTTGTTCTATATCCTAAATACTGTGCAAAAATGTAAGAGATATGATATTAAGAATACACTTGAGAATTAAAATTAATTATATAATTATTTCATTGAGGAACTTTTATCATCAAAAAGATGGTATATTGTAAAGTATAATACTATCTTTACTAATGAAAGGGGATGTTGACAAATAGCATCTACATAGAAAGGAAAGAGACAAAAACTTATAAGAAGATATGATGAGAAAATACAAATAAAAATAATTTAAAAGGTAAAAAAAAGTAAAGGAAAAAATGTGGGAAATTTTGGTTTCTCTGGAACAATAGTTTAAAAGATATTTTAGATCATGTAATAGACAGAATCCCATTGTCATTTATAAGCCAAGCTTGTATGAAAAGCCAAATTTCACTTTCTGCTTCATATGCTGATGAATAATGAAAAAATTCTTACATGGGACTGAATTATTCAAAAATAACCTAAAGCTATTTTCCTGTTATATTCTTGAATAAGTGATGTTCTTCTTTGATTTAAAATGCATTCAAACATTAATGATTTGCATAAATTCCTTGGAAATGTTAACTTAGGAATCAATAGTACTTTTACTCCAACCTTTTCTGGGCACTCATTCTACCATGTCCCATTCCAGTTTCAAAGCCTCTTGATTTTTTTTATTTTATACTCAGTCCAATTTGTGCTTCCCATATGTGAATGGTGTACAGCTAGCTCTCCACTGAAACATGGGCCATACATCTGAAGAAAATTGATCCTCTTCCTCAGTAATCATAAATTTCCCAAAGCTCTTCAGCTAGAGGTGAGGTCCATGAGTCCCTCCCCATTTACGCTGTGATGTTGACTGAATTAACCATGTACAGGTCAGCTGCAGCTGTTGTGGATCATAAGTACAACAGCCCTGTCTTGTTCAGATTATACTATTTCCCAGAAGAACTCACTACCTCTGGCTGTTGTGATATTTCTCCCCAATCTTCTGAGATGGTTCCTAAGCTTATGTTATAAATGCCCCATTTAGGGTTGAGCACCGTCATTTTAATGTATGGTATCAATGTTGTTTATAGCAGAAATTATATCAAGATTTAACTCATTAGAAAAATATGGATGATGTAAGAGGAGAGACTAGCACATACATAATAAGTCTATCTGTATTTCTTTCTCTTCCTCCCTTGTCCCATTCATTCATTTCCTTCCTTTTTGCTAGTTATACCTCAATTTTATTATTTTTATGCAACCCAATTGAGAACTAAATCTTCCCTGAAAAGATGTTGTCTCTCCCTGTCTGTTGTTGCACATGCTATAAAGCTTGATGATATTTGGAGCATCACTGAGGGAGATGAAGGAACTAGTTCTATGATGACTTTATATTAACCATCTCATGGGGAATGAATAGCAGCTATCAACCATAGTATCCACTATCAGTAGATGTTTTATTTAAATGAATCACACGTGCTTAGCATTTGGAATCATCATAAATCCTCATTATTGAACATGCTTGTCAGTAGTCCAGTAAATACCCAACTATGACATACGTGTAGTTACATGAAAACATTAGGAGGAAGAAATACTTTATTGAAAAATAAATGTTTTGTCAACTTAGAAAAACTATGTTAGAAAAATTGTGAGGTTCATTTTCAGCTTACACTTGGAAATTCTGAGTTTATAGATTGATGCACTATATTTTACTTTGTAGTTTTCTCTGTTGTGTAAATTATGTCAAAATTTATTGAATATATTAGATTATCAGTATATTCTAAGTTAATTGTCAGTCTTGTCCCCACAATATTATTTTTTCTGGGTCAATATTACGGTTGGAATGCATTGAATATTCATTTTTGAAAGGCTAGTTTAGATAACTAAAATTATATATTATTTATGTTGTCATTGGCGTTTACTCATTGTACACATTGCTGAATTTTATACAGTCATTTTCATTAAAATGTACCATGTATTTTTATAGTATTGATTCTGGCCCCCATATGTATATATGATACATATGTATTGCTATTGCAGAATATATATGTATAATAAAATATGTATAGTGAGATATATATATATTTCTCTGTGGATATATCTGTGTATAAATATTATATTCTATCACATACTCACACATGTATTGAAAGTTTAGTGTCCTTTTCAAAGGCCAGCACTCACAGGAACTGTCAGAAATAATGTTGTAGGTCAATATATAATAAACTAATATCTGCTGTCTAAAATCCATTTGTGGTTGCTCTGTATCATCTACCTTTGTTTTTGCATATGTCTGCACACCCTTCGTGGTTTTCTCCTCTTTTATCCTTCAATAGCTCTACTACAGCTGGCTGACTCATTATTAAGAATACACTAACTGCGTTGGAGGAAAAGGATTAAAAAGAGAGAAGAAATCAGCTTATTTAGAGATTCATATAAAACAGCAAGTGGATAATGACTTTCACTGTGAGATTTACAGGGGCACATATATTTTGAAAAAGAAATCTGACTTTAAGTAATATTATCCTTTTGCTTATAAAATTAGGGCAAAGATTTTAAAGAATCATGTAAAGAGTCCATGCAACTTTCACAAAAATCTTACATTATAGAAATGTTTATGTAAATCTTTGTTCATAATGTAAACGTATATGAGAGCATTGTTTAGAGGGTTTTTTTTGTTCTCTTTTGAATAATTATGTAAGGTTTGTGCTTACTGTAATACAAAGTGGAATGGCCGTGTAGTTAGACTTGTAACTTCAGAATTTAGGAGAATTATCAGATTTGAAACTTCACATTCAAGTAATCAAGATGTAAGAAGTACTTAAAGCCACATGGAATTAGAGTGTGAGATCACTTAAGCCATGAGTACAATAAATCCTCAAAATTGTTTGCATTGTTTGAATTAGAATTCTAATTTCAATGAGTTATTCCTGAGGTTATAAGCATCCGTTAAATTAAATGAGAAAGATACAAACACATCAATAAAATATGAATACTTTACTTAAAGATTAAAATAGATTAAACATCATCTTAACATTGAGTGTGTGAGTAGTATCTGTGTGAGTGTGAGTGCATACCTAGCCCAGAGATTCCCCTTTATCCATCATCCCTGCTCTAGCTTTCAGATTGCAGATACATGTGACCGTGCACAGCCTTTACATGGGTTCTGAGGATCCAAAGCCAGGTTTTCAGACTTAGCCATCTAACCAGTCTTAAATGTAGCATTAGAAAATGATCATAGTGAAATTAAATTGATTCTACTTATAAATATACATAATATCTGTATAACTATATGTATCATGTACTCTATGTGTAAAATGCATGGATATTCAGACTTATTAGAAATAAAAGTCTCTATATCTCTAAAAAGAAACTATTTAAGTATAATATTTTTAAAATTTATACATATCAATTATTAGGTTTTAAACACAGGCATTTATTTATTTAATTTTTTGATAATTTCATACATGACTCCATTGTTTACATCATTTCTACCCCTCTAACTCTTCCTATATTCTTCCCACCAGACTCTCTCAAATTCATAACCACTTGTTCTTTATTTTTGTTGCATATGTATACCATGCTTAGTCAATTTACAGTTCTTTATCTGTGTGTATAGCTGATAATTTCATATTAAATAACCAATTAGGATTCACTTTGGGAAAAAATGAATTTCCCTCTCTCTGCAGCCATTAATTGCTCATGGTACATCACCTAAGGATGAGGCCTTGTGTTATGTATCCATTCCACATTGACAATTGCTGTTGTCATTGTTAAAGTCTTGTTTAGGAGAGCATTTTGTTGTGATTTTGTGGATGTAGCCAACCTGTCATAATCAGAAGACACTATCTTGCAGCAGAATATATGATACTTTCACTCACACAATCTGCATACTCTTCTATGATGAGCCTTTAGGTTTAGAGGTTGCTTATCCAGTAGATGTGTCAATGGAGGTCCTCACAATCAATTATTCTCTGTATTTGGGCCAGTTGTGGCTTTCTGAAATGATGCAAAAACAGCTTCTTTGGTAAAGATTGAGCTATACTTACTTGTGAGTTTAAGGATACATTTTTAGATTACAGTTAGAAATTATACTGGTGTAGGAAAATGGCAGTAGTAGGTTCTCCTCTAGGTTCTGTAGCCTCATTAGCTAAGGATATTTGCTTAGATTTACAGTATCAGGTACTAATTACCTCTTATAAAGTGGGCTCTAAATCCAGCTTATTGACTGTTGGTTACTCAAATAAAAAAGCACCACTATTGTGACTTTGGTGATACCTTACCAGCTGGGTAGGAAAATACCATGCTTTTAAAATGTTTCATTTCAGTTTTTATATTTGGTCATGGAAAATGTTTTGGATTTCACATTAATAATGATATACTTAAAGTTACTCTTATATACTGTGGGATGACTCATCCCTAACAGGCTTGAGGGCCAGCCAGCCCAAACCTGTAAAAAAGATACTTTCTGAGAGCCAACCTGGGTCTGCCTAAGGGCCTTAGCAACCGCAGCTGAGACATGATCTGGAGATGACCTGGACCAATGAGAGGCAGCCATGTCACACAAGCAGATGCATATTCATCAGACCTTCCCCCAGGGTGGGGTGGAGGATATATAAGGTTTGCCTCTTTCTGAATAAACTGAGATTGTTGTTTCAACATTCTCCCTGAGTCTCTGTGGTTTGACTTTGTGCCTACTTGCCCCCCCCAAAGGGAACAACAGCACAGGACCCTGCCACAATACACAATATTAATTTTACTGAAAAATGGACATCTTATTCAATAGAACTCAGGAAAATCAATCTATCACATGACCTAGCCATACCATTCTTGGGCATGTAGTCAAAGGACATATATCCAAAGGACACTCAATCATACCATAAGAGTGCTTGCTCAACTATGTTGATAGCTGCTTTATTCATAATAGCCAGAACCTGAAAAGAACCTAGATGTTCCTCTTCTGATGGATGGATAAAGAAAATTTAGTACATTTACACAATGGAGTATTACTCAGCTACTAAAAACAGTAACATCATGAAACTTGAAGGCAAATGGATGGAACTAGAAAAAGCATCATGAGTGAAGTAATATGCACTTATAAGTGAGTATAATGTACTCACTTATAAGTGTATATTAACTCACAAGTAAAGAATAACCATGTTACAATCCATAGACCCAAAGAAACTAAGTAACAAGGAGTGTGCAAGGGGGGATGTATGAATCTCTCTGGGAAGGGGGGATAGAAGAGATGTTATGGGTGAACTGGAGGCAGGTCAGGGTGGGAACATGAGGGATTGGGTTGCAGGATGGATGGATGGGGAGAATACTGAAAGAGATGACTGGAAAGGGGAGCACTTTGTGGTCAGGTTGAATCCTGGTGCAAGGAAAACTCCCTGGAATCTACAAGGATGACCCCAGCTAAAATTCCTAACAATAGTAGATACGTAGCCTAAACTGGTTATCATCTGTTACCAGGAACCACTTCCAGTGGAGGAACTGGAATACCAACCCTGCTACATAGCCTTTGGCCTACAGTTGTCCTCCTAGTGCTGGGGAAAGGGTGGTGCAAAGATTGTAGATGTGGCCAACCAATGACTGGTCCAGCCTGAGACCAATGCCATGAAAGTGGGCCCACCCCTGGCACTGCCTGGAGGTCCAGGACCTAGAAGCTGGATGGCCCAGAGTTCTAAGACAGAACCAAACAGAACTGGAGAAAAAAACGAATGTCAATGTAATGATGCTTAAAGCTATTCTGCTGTACTCACAGATTTGTGACTACCCCAATTGTCATTAGAGATCCTTCACCCTGTAACTGATGGAAGCAGACACAGAGATCCCCCAGCTAACCTTTGGCCGAACTTGTTGAATCCTGCTGAAGGGAGGGCAGAGGAATTGCAAGAGTCAGAAGGGCCAAGGACATTACAAGAAAACCCACAGAAACAACTAACCTGGGCTCATAGGCGCTCACAGAGTTTTAACCAACAACCAGGGAGCTTGCGTGGGACCATCCTAGGCCTTCTATGTATGTCTGACAATTGTGTAGCTTGGTCTACTTGTGGGACTCATAACAGTGGGAACAGGGAAGTAGCTAATGCTTTGGCTGTCTCTTGGGAACCTATTCCTCATTCTAGGTTGCCTTGCCCAGCCTTAATACAAGGGGAGATGCTTAGTCCTACTGCAACTTGAAATACCATGCTTTGTTGATGCCGGTGGGAGGCCTGCCCCTTTCTGAACAGAGACAGAAGAGTGGATGGGGGATGCAGAGGGGAGTTGAGAAGGAGGTAATGGGAGGAGAGGAAGAAGGGAAAACTGTGATTGGTATGTAAAATAAATAAATTTAATTAAAAATCAAACAAAAATGAAGAGAACTCAGATTTTTTTATGTTATAAACATATGAAATTTAAATAATATTAAGCTATTTTGAAACCGGGAATTAAGTATTTACAAAAATGGAAAAGTTCTCATATATTGTGTTAATTAACATCAATACCTAACAGAACAGTCATCTCCTTTAGAAATAGTCTATTTATAGCATAATGTAAATTTATAATTAAAATAAGTATGTACTCTGTTGTTTATGAATACTTTGAAATTGATATATCATCATAGAAAGGCAAGCTCAGCATGGATGGTTGATATTTGATAATTTTATTGCTATAAGTACTGATGTAAGTTTTATTCTTTTCAAATTTTTATTTCATAGGTCAAAATATCATTTCAGATACGTAGTATGAAGGAAATGATTTGGGTGATTTCTTCAAATAAAATAGTATGTACACTTGTACATATGTGTGGCTGTATGTATCTCTCTGTTTCTCTGTGTCTCTGTTTCTGTCTCTGTCTCTTTGTGTGTGTGTGTGTGTGTGTGTGTGTGTGTATTTATGTTTGTGAAGGCCGGAGGTCCATGCTCGACACTCCTTTCTTTGCAATGCTCCTCTTTAGTTTTGAGACAGAGCCTCTCACTGAACATGAACATGGAGTTCACCACTTGGGCAAGAATGCCTGCCTAGCATGTTCCACGGATTCTGCTCTTCTGTGACACCAGTACTGGTACTAGGATTACAATCCCACATATGCTGCCACACAAATTGTGTGTGTGTGTGTGTGTGTGTGTGTGTGTGTGTGTGTGTGTTGATTTCTTACTTCAGTGTCTCCTGCTTGCACAGCAAATACTTTACTGATTGAGATACCTCCTCAACTTTTATAGTTAGTCCTTTCAAATTTTCTTTTGTCAAATTTTGTCAGGAAGAAATTAGAAAATGCAGTAATTGAGTGTGTAATGACTTACAGCTCCTCTGACATGTATTGATGTGCTCAAAGACCAACACATCAACTAACTAACATAGCAGACTCCAGAATGCCCCAGCTTCTGTCTTTTTCAAAACAGTCCTGATAAAGAACTTTAGTAGATGTACAAAAGAATGACCCCATGCTGGCAGATCTTAGTACAACTGTGCCAGTTCCTTCAATAAAGCTGATCCACTAGAGCAAGTTAGCTAGTGAATATTGGAGAAACTTCCCACGAAAATGTTCATATGAAAACATCAAATTGTATACTTTAATTAGACTATAATTTTTTTTCCTTGAGGGGGATTACTGTCATCCTTGCCAAAGAAGAAGTCATTTTCATGCCAAAGTTAACATGACAATCCTGAAATCTGAGCTCATCCACTTAGCAAAAAGCTTCAGGAAGTGACAGACTCAAGCATCTTGCTGCTTAAGTTTGGTATGTCTATAATATTTTGGAAAAACTCTCATTATTTCTCTTATGAATTTGAAAAAGCACTTATTTATTTTTATGTTTTGGAAGTTGAAATGTGTTCCTGAATGTGAGAAATTCCTTTTTCTTCACCATATGCCATCTTGTCTTTTTGACACTCTAAGCCTGGAAATATCACAAGTGTGCAGACTTCTGATTTCCAAATCATCTCCTGCCAACAAGGGAAGTGGTGTCTGAAACTCAGCCATAGACCTTGGCAAATTTCAAATTCAGAATAAAACTTTCACTTCAAAATAGTGCTCAAAAGTTGAAAGGGATTTTTTTAATGTCTAATTTCTGTTCTATTCCTACTTCAGAGTTGTGAGTGAAAATCATCACAACCTAGTTAAAGGATTTTTTTTCTTTGCTAGTAAGAAGTTTAAAGGATTAAAAGAGAATTAAAGTTTCTATTCTTTGCCTTTCAATTTGACAATGTAAATAGGGATAAATTCTGCCTCAACATTATAGGCCAAGTGAACACACTAGACATTGTTTCATTGTGGAAACCACTGATCTTTAGTAGAATCTGAGCATGTCTGTTTTATGAATATTCTATGTTGAGCACCAAAAATGAAGTGTCTCTGTTGCAGAATGCTGTATGTCTAATGGGAGAGTAAAGGTGATCTTTTCCTGACATTTATTAAATGTCTGTTACTACGTCATAGTTTTCTTATGTTTTTGGTTGTGAGCCTAGCCTTTAATGGCTGAGCCATCTCTCCAGCCCTACTTCATAGTTTTCTAGGTTGAAGTCATGTCGTAGCACTTTAAATATTTTGCTCCTATAAATATGGATTTTGTGTAATTTATACAACATTGTGCTAGAGAATAGTAGTTTATTCTTGAGTAAATCCCATATGATATTAATATGTCATATGTAAAACTAAGTATGGATAGCTTCTTTCATTCAGAAGATAATTTCACTATTATTTTTTTTTAATTTTCCAGAAGTAAAACTACAGTCCATTTTTTTTTAAAGATTTATTTATTTATTATGGATACAGTGTTCTGCCTGCATATATGACTGGAGGCCAGAAAAGGGTACCAGATCTTATTACAGATTGTTGTGAGCCACCATGTGGTTGCGGGGAATTGAATTCAGGACCTTTGGAAGAGCAGCCAGTGCTCTTAACCACTGAGCCATCTCTCCAACCCCGCAAAACTAAAGTCTTATGATTGCAGGAATTGTAAACCATGATTATTTAAATCTGCTTTTCTTCAAAACGAATAAGCATAGCTAAAATCATGAAGCGAAAATCATAATGTCACAGTAAAAACACTGACAATTCATACCTGTTTGGAGTATGACAGTGTGCTTTCATTAGTAGATTTGAGATCAAATAGATGTACTTCCTATAGGGATAAAGGAGCCAAAGTCCTTTTGGAAATGGTGTGGGAGTTGAGACTATAGTTGCATACATATTGCCACACCATAAAAGGACTTTAATATTACTGTAGAAGTGAATGTGTCATCTCTCTCGTAAGTATCAATGATAAATATGAATGTATATCATCTGTAACCACAGTGAAGCATGTAACAGAGCAGGTGTATATTTGAGAATTTATTTTACCTCTCAAACTTTTGGGTATAAAATGTATAGTTCAAATATTTTTTAAAATATTACAAAAAATCTTAAGGACAGAAAATTAATAAAATATTTGCCAAAATAAAATTTGGAAACACATTTGCTTGCAATGTCCTGATTGAAACTAATATAATAGGAGCAATGATAATTGAATGAGATGAGAATAATTAATAAAATATTCTCAGTGAAGAAATATCTGTAGACATCCTACATAATAAGGAAGGTACAAATTTAGGTAATGTTAATATACATATGTGAAAAGAAGATGGAAAAGTTATTATAAGATCACTTTTACCAATGTAACATAAACTTTAGGTGGGAATTTATTATTAGCAATAAAATGGTATCTAGCTAGAGGTAAAGTTAAAAAATACATCCATTTATATAAATATCTACAATATGTTATAGCATAATCTCAAAATATACACATAGAATGGACTCTCAGTTAGGACAGTGTGAATTTATACTATTTGTTAAATAAAATACTTAATAAAGATTAGGATAGTTTTGACAATAATAAAGATACAATGATGTAAAGTATACCAAGGCTTTTGTATAAGGGAGATAATTTTCTACTAACTCAAGATGAGAAGAAAAAAATAGTGTCAAAAACCCTGCTTTTAATTCATGACAACAATGTTATGTTAGGTCTTTGAAAATATGAAAACTTAATTTAAAAATCTGAAATTTTTATTATAATTTCAAATACAACATCTAGATAAAAATTAAGTGTATATATATATATGTATATATATATGGTTCTAAAGTATATGCATGTATAAAAGCGATATGTGTAAATGCCTAGAGAAACTAATAAATAATTATTTTACTATTAATTTAAATGGAGGAATATTTCCAAACTACAAAAATCTCAAATCCATAAAAACCTTCATAGAAACTAAATTTTTAAAATTATTAATTTTAGCATGAAATGCTATGAAGTTGCATGGGCTCATAAAGAAGAACTAAAAACATAATCAAGACCTAAAAATATATTAAAAAATTCATTTGTTTACTTAAATTTATAAATAATTCTTAGAAATCAGATAAAGGGAAACATTCTTCTCATTATAGACAATTACTAATGTATATAAGGTTGGAAATAATATATTTAAGAAAAATGACAAGGATATATCTTTGCTCCAATACTAGTAAACAATTTTCTCTTTGCCTTACTCCTTATACTTAGGAAAAGATCAGAATGTGAGTACACTGGGGTATATTTAGAGAACTGTTTCAATGGTGTTGATTAAAATGAAATTATGAAAAGAATTTAATTCAATCAACAACCAAAAATTTTGATTTGAGAAAACATCATTAGTACATGTGCAAATGTAAAAGTAACCTAAATACCTATGATGAGCCCTGTCAGTGTCCCCATGATCACATGTATCAAATGTTGTTTTGTTTACAAAGGAACTTAAGAACTTTTCAGAGGATAAAAACCCATTTTTCCCCTCTTGGTGAAGGAAAAGTGAATATGTATAAGCAAAGCCTCCCATACTCCATTGGCAGAGTACAATCTAGGCTTACTACATGTTTAAATAAACACTGAAAGTCTATAGAGCACAGAGTTACCTTTGCTTGCTTGTTTGTTTTCTCTCCAATTTTTCTCTATAGACAATACTAGAAATCAGCTCTCTCTGTTCTCTAGTTAACACGGAAGATTAAAACTTCACTACATTTTTAATTGACTTCTGTGGTAGTATTGTATTCCCCAAAATATTGTGTACCCTAATAAATTTATCTGGGGTCAGAGAACAGACAGCCACTAGATACAGAGGCTAGAAAATGGCGGCACTCACGCCTTTAACCCTAGTATTCCAGAGATAGAAATCCCTCTGGATCTCTGTGAGTTCAAGGCCACATTGGAAACAGCCAAGCATGGTGACACCTGCCTTTAATCCCAGAAAGCCAGCCTTTAATCCCAGGGAGTGGTAGTAGAAAGCAGAAAGGTATATAAGGCATGAGGACTAGAAACTCGAGGCATTTTGGCTGGTTAAGCTTTTAGCTGGTTAAGCTTCAGCCTTTCAAGCAGCAGTTCAGCTGAGAGCCATTGGGATGAGGACCCAGAAGTTTCCAGTCTGAGGTAACAAGACCAGCTGAGAAGTTGGCCAGGTGACAACTTCTGTGGCTTGTTCTGGTTCTCTGATCTTCCAGTTCACCCCACTACCTGGCTCAGGTTTGATTTTATTAATAAGACTCTTTAAGATTCATGCTACAGACTTCCATAATTTTAGCTTTCACTATATTGCTATCTCATTCTAAATTTCCAGAAAGTATTATTGAGACATCTTAATTTAGGTAAGTTAACTACTTAAAACTGATATAGTCAGTGTATCTAGATTTCACCCTTGGAAATGAAGAGCACCATTCTAAGGGAATGAGTGTTGTTATGGCTTTGGAATCAACCCCAACAAAATGTTTAGCCAGTATGTATATGATCTTGAAGTTGAGTATTTGGATGCTGGAAATATATTTCATCAATCAAGAGCATATATTGTTCTTGCAGAGAGAACCATAGTTTGGTTCCCTGACATCAGGGGGTTCTCATCAGCTTGTAACCACAAGAGGGAGTCAACACATATGTCCTCCATGGGCTTCTTCATTTGTGGGCACATACCCACAGAGATAAACATACATAAGAATAAAAATTTTAAACAAAAATTTAAATCTTTAAAACTGAGTATTTTCTTCCTGGTATATTATGTGATCCATATGATGCATATAGTGACTCTCATGTAGGACAATTTCTCTATTGAAGTGTGTATCTTAAGAAAAGTAAAACTTTGGAGTAACTAGTAATGAATTAGAAAGTAGGGTAAATAAATGGATAGTAAGTCAAGGGTACATGTTAAGAGAAAGCAGTTCCAGTACCAGCAGCAATTATATTTGTGAGACCATTTTCCCTGGAAACTCCCCTTTGTTGTAAGTTATTGATATCAGAAAAATGTTAGAATTTTGAAGAAAGGCAAAATTTAGTTTAGCAAAGTTAATTGAGTGTGTTGAAAAAGAAATCTTTGAAAATTTACTTGCAATAACTTTAAGTTAACATAAATAAAAGCATACTAATATGCACAGAATATAGATGTACTGGAGGTATTAGTGAAGTCAAAAGAATAAACATGGAAAGTATGAAGAAATGATGTTCTTGGAAAGACAGAATGTAGCTCATATCATTCAAAAGTTCAAATTGAAGCATCTCCCACTGATGCCTGAGAAAATCCTGTCAAGACGTATTTATCAAACTTGATGGTGAAGAAAAGGTTGGAGGAGGGGAGCATGAGATAGAAAGGATTTAAAATGATTACAATTATGTTTGATATTAAAAAGAACAGGTGAAAATTAATAAAGCAGAGTTGTTTGACTACCACACCATTAGGTCTTTTGTAAAGTTGACACTTAAATTTGCTAATATTACTTATGTGTCTGTAGCATGTTTTGAATATCTGTAGTAGGTAAAATGATATTTAAATTCAAATGCTCTAATTGAGACTTAATTCTCTGCTGAAGACACTTCACATCCATCATTTGGTCACACTAATGCAAGCATAACAGAACAACTGAATCCATAATTCTGATAAGGAAAGAGATGGAAAGTTTTGAAGATATTATGAATCTTCTGATATTCATGATGTCTAAATTAGAGTAGAATAAAGTAGTTTTAAATAATCTACCATCAATTATTTAAAAATATTTAAAAAGTAATATACTCTATGCCTTTCTATAAACATTGAAATCCTTGATATACTTTGCGCTTCAGATATATCATATAGCAATTCTATATTATTAGTATTTATTTTAACTCCCATATATAATCATATTTAACATAAGTTAAAAGTAGTCATATATTTAATAAGGAGAAAAATTATTTTCATATCATAAATTCATCTCTGAAATTCTCTCTAGTAATAAGAGGGTACTAGGCATCGGTGAAAATTCAGATCATATTCCAAGATGATCTGCTGTTCTGTGTAAGGACACAACCTAACTTAACAATGGCAAAAAAACTTAACAATATTAACACTCTTTTTCTAATGATTGTCTGGTATATTGAAAAATTCTTCTGGTAGATCTTAACAAGCATTTAGGGAACCTTTAAATCCTTCTGAAACAACCATGTGCTCCTGTGTGTGCGTGTGTGTGTGTGTGTGCGCGTGCGTGTGTGTGTGTGTGTGTGTGTTACTTTTAGTAAGTATAAACTCTAGCATACTACAGTAGATTTACTAACTTCTATCATTTCATATCAATGAAATCACTGTTGCTGATTTGTCTATTTCCCTTCATTTAACAGCTGTTATCTCACTGCTATTCATCTTGTTCCAATATTTATGCCCTCATTAATCACCCATATTTATTCTTCTTGTGCATTATTATTTCTTAATAGTCAGAGTGTCCAGGAAAAATCCTCAGGCCAAAGCTGCTGCAATTATTATTCAAACTCTGGCATGGATTTACCTCCTAATAGAATTTCTCTATATGTCTAATCCTGGCATTCTGTTGTTCCTTGATCATATGACATCACAGTGGCTCTGCATGTGCTAACTTTTCAAAGAAAGGGAGGTCCTGATGTCTCATTCTTTTATCATCTTTCCACTCCATACTTTGCTCATCAATATGTCTCTGTGTAGGGCAGAGGAATATGCCACCTAATTTGTCTGAGTATATAGAAGAGGTTTGCAATCTGATCTGTGGCCCTCTCCTCTAGCCCACCAAATCTTGTTGACCTTTTACGTTTACTTTGTTTTGATTATCTTGTTCCTGAGTAAGTACAAGGACAGATGATTCAAGAATGTCTCATAGACTCATGAAGAGACTTCTGGCTTCTTTATGTGTCACAACCTCCAACACATAACGAAAACCTTCCAGTAGGTAAAGATATCTCCCTAAAAGCCAGCGAAATGATATGTTCAGGACTGTCCATAGGCAGCTTAGAAGCAGCATTCCTGGAAGAAAGCATAAATGATTCATAAGAAATTTTCCAAAAATCCAATATCCCCAAATTGTAAAAACATTAAAAGTCCCTCAAGTACGCAACAAGTGGAGATGAAAACCAAATGCACCTCAGCTTTGCTAGATCTTTGTCAAGCAACTGTGCTGGCTTTATGACTTCTGTCATTCCTTTCAGATATGGCTGTGCCAAAAATCCATATTGAAATCTAAATATTTGAGATGAATAGTTGTCTTTTTATCCTATATTCCTGTTTCCCCATTAAATGATAACAAACATCCATAACCCACTGAATAACCAAAATCTACCCACCCCACCTCATGGAAATGTGGATACTGTGTTCTCTATACTACTTCCTACCATCTTGGGGTAATGGCATCACCAAGGGATCCTGAAAAAAATTGAGAATATGATCAAGTCCTAAAATACTAGCTATAATAATTGTTATCCAGTTTCTGTGTAATGGGAAAGTGCAAGGCTTAACCAAAGTCCTGGCTAGTGAAGTGTGTGAGGAAGGACAATCTCATTTAGCAGCATTGAAGTTGTTCTGAAATTCTTAGTGCAACAGAGGCACTCTGAGTGGTCCGATCACCTGGGTTACCTGTTTCCATTGTTTTCTGCTCCCCTTTCTCTGAAAACACACAAACTTTCAAAGGTAACACACATATCTGCATTAACACAAGTATGTACTGTGTGTTGAACACAACCCAGCCAAAGATATTTTGTTTTATGTTTGAGTAAGTAAAAGGAATCTGTCAACTTTATAGGTTTGTTTTGTTTGGATTGTATAACCAAACTTCTATCCATGTAATGATAATTCATGAGGACTCTGTAACCAACAAGACTTTTCTTGTCTCATCCAGTTTTAGAGCTTTTCCCATGTCAAGGGATAATCATATATTATAAGCATGTATATCATCGAATCTTACAGTTTTTCTAGGTTTATTTCTTTATGTCTGTAGCCAAGATTTTCAGGGGGGAGGGCTCTTGCAATCAAATCAGGTCTCTTTTAATTTTTAATGAATCCACAGATTTCCATTTCCTGTGGGGGGTAAAAAGCATAACCTTTCCCCCAATGCAATGCATTTTCTGAATCTCATTTTAAAGTAAAGACATTCCTAAAATGTTTAGGCTGGTTTAATTCAGCAGTTCATTTTACAATCCCATGTCTCTCGACAGCAATTGTTTACTGATCAGCATTCAAAAACTCAAAGTCAACAAAATGCCATACAGGATCCATACTCCCCATGCATTTCCTATCTTTACATGGCTTATTCTTTTTATATTACTTTATTCTTTCTTAAAGATCTTACTTAATTATTTTTTTTAATTTATTTTATTTTATTTTACAACATTATTCAACTTTACATATAAGTCATAGATTCCCCCGTTCTCCCCCCCCCCCCCCCCCCCCCGGGCCACCCCCCGTTTCCATCTCCTCCAAGGCAAAGACTCCCCTGAAGATTGAGATCGACCCGGTGGACTCAGCCCAGGCAGGCCTAGCCCCCTCCTCCCAGGCTGAGCCAAGGGTCTCTACCAAGCCCCAGGTTTCAAACAGCCAACTCATGCACTGAGCACAGGACCCGGTCCAACTGCCTGTATGCCTCCCAAACAGATCAAGCCAATCAACTGTCTCACCCATTCCGAGGGCCTGATCCAGTTGGGGGCCCCTCAGCCATTGGTTCACAGTTCATGTGTTTCCATTTGTCTGGCCACTTGTCCCTGTATTCCATCCATCTCCAGTCCCAACAACTCCCGCTCACACAAACCTTCCTCCTTCTCGCCAACTGGACTCCCGGAGCTCCACCCAAGGCCTGACTGTGAATATCTGCATCCAGCTCCCTCAGTCACTGGATGGGGCCTCTAGCACGACAATTAGGGTGTTTGGCCATCCTATCACCAGGGTAGGTCTGATCGAGCTATTTCTCCACCATTGCCAGCAGTCTATTGTGGGGGCATCTCCGTGGATTTCTGTGGGCCTCTCCAGCACTCTGCTTCTTCTTATTCTCATGTGGTCTTCATCTCTCACGAACATTCCTTGTGTTCCCTCTCTGTTCTTGATCCAGTTGGGACCTTCCGCTCCCCCAAGTTCTCATTCCCTTGCCCCCCGCCCCTCACCACCCCCACTCACGTCCAGATCGTTCATGTAGATCTCATCCATTTCTCTGTCATTGGGCGATCCCCATGTCTCTCCTGGGGTCCTGCTATCCAGGTAGCCGGCTGCAAATAGATCCATATCTATCACCGTGCACAAAACTTAAGTCCAAGTGGATCAAAGACCTCAACATAAATCCAGCTACTCTGAACCTGCTAGAAGAGAAAGTAGGAAGTAGTCTTGAACGCATTGGCATAGGAGATCGCTTCCTAGGTATAACACCAGTAGCTCAGACACTGAGACAAACAATCAATCAATGGGACCTCTTGAAACTGAAAAGCTTTTGTAGAGCAAAGGATACGGTCAACAAGGCAAAGCGACAGCCCACAGAATGGGAAAAGATCTTCACCAACCCCACATCTGACAGAGGACTGATATCCAGAACATATAGGGAACTCAAGAAATTAAACATCAAAATTCCCAACAGTCCAATTAAGAAATGGGCTATAGAACTAAACAGAGAATTCTCAGCAGAGGAAACACAAATGGCTGAAAGACATTTGAGGAATTGCTCAACATCCCTAATCATTAGGGAAATGCAAATCAAAACAACTCTGAGATACCACCTTACACTTAATTATTTTTAAAATATTTACTTTTTCCTATGACTGTCTGTGCTCATTTTCTTTTCTTTCTTAGCCACCTACACATACTGTAACCTGTTTTAATTTTTTTTTCAGTCTAGACCTGTTTTACTGTGCACTTGTAGCATTCTCTGACCATGTGAGCCAAACCCTCAACTGCTAAGCAGTAGCTAGGCTCTCCACTCTGGAGCTCTGGCAGGTTCCTCCACCCTCTACTGGGATCCTTGAATGCCAATCCTCAAGCCTGATGACTTGGTTGAAAGCTGCTTTTAACTGGAAGCTGCATTTAAGTGCACCACCTCTAGGAAAGTGGTGCTTGCACTGTGGCAGGCATTTTTGCTTAACTTGCTGTTTCTACTTAGCATGCAGCTGCTCAAGTACTCTGTTGCATATTGGCGCCTCTTAAAGGAGCCGTATGTGGGTTTTTTGTTTGATTTTTTTGTTTGTTTGTTAGTTTTTGTTTTTCAGCTTTCTCAGACCCAGTGTGGAAATTTGGACCCCACATTAGGCTCCATTTGTAGTTGATGTTTTCTTTTGGCTGCAAGCTAGCTCCCAAAGAATGACATTGAGACTTATGAGAATTATGGATGCTCAGCTTTAGCTTAGGCTTGTCCCACTAGCTCTTTTAACTTAATTTAATGTGTTTTTATTCATCTATGTTTTGCTTCAGGGCTTTTTTTTAATCTTTCTTTCACTCTGTATGTCCTACTTTCCTGCTTCATCCACGTCTCTCTGGCTGGCTTCTGGCATCTCCCTGGTGTCTCTTTCTTTTCCAGCCTCAGTCTAAATTCCTCCCACTACTTACGCCTCCCTGCCTGGGAGTCCTGTCTGTACCTCCTCTTTTGCTATTGGCTGTTCAGCTTTTTCATAGGCCAGTCAGATGCCTTAGACAGGCAAGGTAAAACAGCAACACATCTTTATATAATTAAACAAAAGCAGCACATCTTTATACAGTTAAACAAATATTCCGCACTATAAACAAATGCAACACATCTTAGCATAGTTAAACAAATGCAATACATCTTTGCATAGTCAAACAAATATTCTGCAACATGAAATCATATAACTAAATACACCACTCACATAGTACTAGTTACACAGTAGTAAAGTTTTTCTCAACGCTTAGTGAACAAAAGTTGATTTTTTAAAAAATGCAGCCCTTGATGAATATGAAGTATTCATGTCTGTGTTCAGACAGGTTTGCACTGTAGGACCTTGAATCTGAACACACCTATCACTTCATATGCAACCTGCTGCGTAGCACTGAAAAAATGCCACAAAGGCCTTAGCTCAGAGTGGATATTACTCTATGCTGTGAACTGCTGTGTTTGGAATTTGCATACTCAGTTTTATGTTGTTACAGAAATATACTGGCCTAATTATAGAAAACACAGAGAATATATTCATACTGACCTTTATTAGCACATGAGGATCACATTACCACAATTTAGAGTTGTATTGTGTTAGTATTAGAATGTTTGATTTTAATACTTAGTGCTTGAGTTACTAATGTAAGTTGCATTAAAAGTACTTAAGTGAATTTTTGTTTGGAATTGGGACCAGATTACCAACAAGATCTGAAATGACACTAGGCATACTTGTGTCATTTTTGGCTACCTAATTATGTGAAGAAACCAATCTCATCTTTGAAAATTATATGAAAATATTGATCAACTCTGAAAACATTGAAGATACTGTGTCATGCAGTATGAAATATTCAAGCTAGATTTAATTCTTTATGTAAAACCAGAAAACACACCAACCTCATTATTATTCAAAACTGCTTTTTCCTTAATAGATGGTAAAATTATATGTATACTAAAGAAAATTTTAAACAAATATATGTATAATTTGTTGCCAGTACATGTTTGATTTATATAACTATTAATATTTTATTTGTTTATACATTCATGGTTATATAAAAATTCCTCAGCAAAAAGAGGCCATACAATGAAAACATTTAAGACTTTGTATATAATATATCCACTGAAAATGCCTTTGTATACCTCTCATTGAATGTGGGAAGAAGATGCAATAGTGACTTTCTTGATAAGGTCATTTGTGGTTATTTATTGTGTAACCCCATAAAGCTTACCTGGGGAACAGAGGACAGAGCCAGCCACTAAATTCACACAGAGTGCAGGCAGTGGTGGCACACACCTTTAATCCTATCACTCAGGAGGCAGAGATTCATCTGGATCTCTGTAAGTTCAAGAACACATGAGAGAAACAGAACCAGGCAGTGGTGGCATATACCTTTAATCCCAGGAAGTAATATGGCAGGAGACAGAAAAGTATATAAGGCATGGGGGAACAGAAACTTGCTCTCTTTAGACTGGGGATTTTGTAGAGGTAAGCTAGTGTCTGACTGTTCTGTTTCTCTATTCTTTCAGCTTTCACCCCAATATCTGGCTCTGGGTTTTCTATTAATAAGACCTTTTAAGATTCATGCTACATCTGGTGCTGAATGTTTGTAGCACAAATTCATGAAAATAGCACTTGCCTGTGGCCTTCCAGGCCCCAGGTCAGTCCTGAGCTGCACACAGTTGGAGTCTCCACCTCACATGGGCCAGAGTCCCTAACCAAATGGATCCAGACAGCTGGATCTTTCACTTCTCTCCTGGTGGGTTGTGGGCTCTCACTGGATCCCCATCTCGGGCTGCTACCACACTAGGTAGCTGCCTTGAAACCTGCTTGGGCTCCTGCAGTTCTACATAGTTGGCAGAGTTGGTGAGACAATTAAAATTTCTTAAAGGGAGAAATTAGTTAAAAGAAAAATTTTTCCCACATTAAAAAATGGGAAACTTTTTACAACAGAGAGTGTTTGGTCTCTGTTTGATAACACATTAGGAAGTCTGAAAATGGAACAACAAAATGAGAGGATAATTAATATTGATGGGATAGATGTAATATCATTTATAAATATTATTTGTTTGATCATTTCTGTTTTATCATTTAAAAAGTTTGTTAATGTGAATGCCAAGATATAAATTTTAGAAGAACTTGTTAAAACAGATCATAGAGAAACTCCAGGTATTCTATTAATAAGACCTTTTAAAATTCATGTTACTGATCCCCAGGTAAGCTTTACTGGGGTACACAATATATCGCCACAGTCACTGTTTGAAGCATAAGTGAAATGATAACTTTGGTTCTCTATATTATATATTATCCCACTGATTTAGAATGGAAAAACTCCCTCATTAGATTTTATGAATAAATTTCTGTGTTGGAAAGCAACTCATAATTGGGACTTGAACATGGTCTCCAGTGTATTAATTTGGCTCAAGGTAGATAAGTAATCCTGAAGAAAATATGAAGTTCACCTTTCAACAACAACATATTGAAACATACTGAAAACCTGGATGACTTCTCTGAGGAATCCTGGACTGCAGGTGAGATAGTAGCCATGACACACCATGAAATGTAGCCAGGTGGAACCATGAGCAAATGGTGGGTTTAATCTATACAGATATCTGATCGATCAAATTGGTAAAATTAAAAATAAAGGGTCAGGTTGATTTTATGATGCTAAATCTGTAGTACTTTGCTTCACATGCATTTGAAAGTCATCTCATACAGTAAATGAAATGCTTGGCTAGTTCAAATGACAGATTCAGACATACATCTTCAAATATCAAATTTTAAGGTTTCATAAATCTTTCTGATTATTATTGTTGTGAATATCTGGGGTGAGATAGTTTCATAATAGAGTTTATTTATTCACTGGTTTCAGATGTACCAGGGCATAGTCCAATACTGGGAATCTTTGGGCAAATGGCATTTGAGTGTAGCAGACAGAGGAGACCCTTAGGCTAGATGACACCAGGCTCAATCTTCCAACAGCAATGACTCAGAAGAACACAATCAGGGATCCAATAACGTCTACTTTAATCTCCTCCAAGCAGAGGAACCCTGTGGTTTAAGGACCTACCAGTAGGGCTTTATTTCCTTTAATGTCACACAACCATCAACACTACTGTTATACTACAATGGAGCTTCCAACACAGAAGTATTACAAGACAAAACACATCCACAACAAATTTGTGTCTTGTGTCAAGTCATTACCCAAGGCTTTCAGTCCACTAGCACAGGAGTGAATTATCCTTACACACATTCTCAATGTTATCACTTCTCATTATACTAATACATATCAATATCAGCTGTACCATTTTGACCTTCATACAACTTCACCTTGTTTCTCATAATGAAGATTAGTTATTTTGTATCTATATGTTTGATAAAATTGAAAGATAGAATGGTTATTTAAGTTATTAGCATCTATTTTTAATTCATTATAGATGCAGTCTACAATAAAACTCTTGATTTTAATAGACACTTTGCTGTAAACTAAATAATTTTGTGTTTCTCCAAATTGCTTATTGCTGGCTTCAATAATTAGGTGTCACTGTTCTTACCAAGTTAAAATGTGGTTCATAATTACTTTCAAATCTTCCAAATACTCTGTGAGGTTATTATTATCCACTACTTTTAATTCACATTTTGAGTGGGTCATTTTTTTAATTATTATTTTTTAATATCCTAACTACAGCTTGCCGTCCCTCCTCTCCTCTCACTCATTCTCCTTCTCATCCACTCCTCCTCCATTTCCATTCAGAAATGGCAGGCCTCCCAAGGATATCAACCAAACATGCCATATCAACTTCTAGGAAGACTAGGCACCTCCCTCTTGTTAAGGCAGGACAAGGCAACCAATATGATGAATAGGGTCCCAAAAGCCTGAACAAGAGTCAGAGACAGCCCCTGATCTCCCTGTTAGGAGTCCCACAAGAAGAAGTAGCTACATAACTGTAACATATATTCAGAGGACCTAGGTCATTCTGAGTGGGGAATTCTTTATAAACTCAGGTCTTCATACCTCTACCGATTCAGAAGTTCATTTTCATGCCCATTTCTTAGATAGAAATGGTTCCACATTTATGCAATTTCCATTTATATTTGATTTATTTTATCATATTCTGTTTTCCAAAGTATCTGACATGACTATTAGTGCACTGACAGAGCTCAGGAAATTCTCAGTCTCGGTAGTCTGAGGCTCATTTTATCTGCACAAGAAGTGTAAAGTGGAAGTGGAACCCAGGCCTTTTCTGAAACAATGCAGCATATACATTGCTCTTCACACATTTGGCTATACTTACTCCTTGAAGATGGCTGTACAATTTGAAGAGGAAGAAATAAAGAGTAAATTCATTCCCAACTAAAATGTTGAAATTCACCTAGCACAAGAAGAAGGAAGCTAAAACACATCTGTAGCCTGCCCTGGCTGCAGTCTATACTGCCCCCAAATACCTGGGCACTTGAGAATCATCTTCCAAATCAGATATAATTTCTGCATATATAGTTGTCAATAACTCAATGTCTTTTATTTCAAGGGCTAATGAAATGCAATAACTACCACAAAGTAATTCCTTCCCTAAAGGTCAATTCTTTATTTTTGGAGGAGGGGCATTGACTTCTATTATACATTCAGATAATTTGTTACACTTATTAAGGCTATAAAACAGAAAACAGAAAAAGAAACACCAATATATTCAACACTTTAAAAGTGGTATGATAAAGAATATAAAGTACTATTACTTTCAATATTTCAAAAAATATATACAGATATCTATCGAGGACTATGGGGGTCCAGCCCCTCGATAGTCCCCTCCCAGGGTCTGGGAAGAATCTACAACCAGCTGATAATTAATCTTTGATGAAATGAAATGAATCTATGTACAGGAAACTCTTTAGTTCAAACACTTTATTATTCTGTAATAGTTCTCTCTCCACACAGCTTCTGTTCTGCTCTCGTGTCTAGCTCCTTTCTTGCCTGATTTCTCTCTGTTTGTCTACTATTCCCTCTTAAGTTCTATCTTAATTCCCTCGTCATAATTCTGCCTCATCTAGGTCGTTTTCACCTTGTTCTTACCCCACTAGGGCTTTCCCATCTGGCTCTTCCTCATCTTCCATCTCGTTCCTCTAGTACTCTCTTCTAGCCCTTCAATCTAGTTCTTCCCCATCTCAGTTTGTTCCTCTCAAGTTCTTACCCATCTAGTTCTTCCATTCTCCTTTTTCTTCTTCCTCCTGTGCCCTGGGAGTCCCGGTATATCAAGGGAGGGTCCGAGCTAAATTGTGTAAAGCTATTACTTAACATCCACCTCTCCTAGGCGGTGTCTCCTTGCGGAATTTACCATGTCAGGAGACCTGCATGCGGACTGCTATCACTGTTAGTCCTTGAAAGTTGGGCGCCCACCTGGGTGGTGTTTCCTGTAGTCCTTGAAAGTGGCTAGGGGAGATAATCTGATTCCAGAGAAAGCCTTTCCTGAGGCTGTTCTCCAAGTACCTGGAATGTGTATGTCCAGAGAGTGATCAGTCTACACTGTTAGTCCTTCTTAGGGGAAAGTCAATAGGAAAAACTATAAAGGCACACATGATTTTCATAACAGAATACAGCTGATATATAACAAGCCAAGTAACACCAATAACTCCTTGGGATTTGGCTTCCTCTGGAGGAATTCCCTGATCCCTCCAGGTAGTGACTTTGCCATAACCAGCTGAGTTCTTAGGATATATTCCTGCGACCTGCAACAGATATCAATATGTGTTTTTACAAGTAACATTACAAAAAAGCACATCTTCATGTGCTTATACATATTATTGTAATCGATGTGAGACAGGCATCATTTTTATTCATAAATTATTTCTAGCTTTGTAACAATGTAATTTTTAATTCATTCAAGTAAATTCAACCCCAAACCTGCTGTTTCTCAGCATTAAGACATGCATGCACCCCTCCTAAAGGATTTTCTAAAACTTGTAATGTTAGTGAAAAGGGAAATTTTTTTAAAAGTCCCAATTAGTGGGAGAGTCAGTGGCTGACACTGCATAGGAAAACCTTAGCTCTTTCAAATTGACATACTAGCAATGAGCCATTATGAAGATTTTTTAAAAAGTGATTACACATAAAATAGGGAGCAAAATAGAGTAAACATAAATAGTATAGCAAAATATTTAAAAACCGGACAGGAAAGAATAATGTTTGGATTCTTTTTTTTTTTATTTTTTTAATTTATTTTATTTTATTTTACAACATAATTCAACTTTACATATCAGTCATAGATTCCCCTGTTCTCCCTCCTCCCACCCTGCCTCCCTCCCCACCCACCCACCCCCCATTTCCATCTCCTCCAAGGCAAAGACTCCCCTGAAGATGGAGATCGACCCGGTGGACTCAGCCCAGGCAGGCCTAGCCCCCTCCTCCCAGGCTGAGCCAAGGGTCTCTACCAAGCCCCAGGTTTCAAACAGCCAACTCATGCACTGAGCACAGGACCCGGCCCAACCGCCTGTATGCCTCCCAGACAGATCAAGCCAATCAACTGTCTCACCCATTCCGAGGGCCTGATCCAGTTGGGGGCCCCTCAGCCATTGGTTCGCAGTTCATGTGTTTCCATTTGTCTGGCCACTTGTCCCTGTATTCCATCCATCTCCTGTCCCAACAACTCCAGCTCACAAAAACCCTCCTCCTTCTCGCCAACTGGACTCCCGGAGCTCCACCCAGGGCCCGACCGTGGATAACTGCATCCAGCTCCCTCAGTCACTGGATGGGGCCTCTAGCACGACAATCAGGGTGTTTAGCCATCCTATCACCAGGGTAGGTTTGATCGGGCTACCCCTCGACCATTGCCAGCAGTCTACTGTGGGGGCATCTCCGTGGATTTCTGTGGGC
>CABHPQ010156930.1:0-40115 GCA_902168405.1 Peromyscus aztecus | reverse complement strand
GGTGGTGGCGCACGCCTTTAATCCCAGCACTCGGGAGGCAGAGCTAGGCTGATCTCTGTGAGTTCGAGGTCAGCCTGGGCTACCAAATGAGTTCCAGGAAAGGCGCAAAGGTACACAGAGAAACCCTGTCTACACAGAGAAACCCTGTCTCAAAAAAAACCAAAAAAAAAAAAGAATGGTTTGTAGGCAGACTTTTCTTTCCCACCCAGCAGTTCCCCTATAACCGAAATGGAAACTTAATATTAATTATAGATGCTTGGTCAATAGTTCAGGCTTATTACCAACTAGCTCTTGCAACTTAAATTAACCCATGTCTATTAATCTATGTACTACCATGTGGCTTGTGGCTTTACCTGCCCTCCAGCATGTCTTGCTCTCTGCATGAAGTCTCCTCTGACTCTGCCCTTCTTCTTCCCAGTGTGATCTCTGCCCCGAAAATCCTGTCTAGCTATCGACCAGTCAGCTTTTTATCAACAATGAGAGCAATACATTTTCACAGTGTACAGCAATGGTTTTTACAGTGCAGATGCTTAAACAAACTTTGTACTGTAATTGCCTTTGTAGTTCATGTTGGTGTTTGGAGTCACGAGCACCAAGGGTTGTTTGCCTTAACTGGCGAAACACATGGAAGAGAATTGCTGGAACATTATCTCAGCATTCTCAAGCTACTGTCATTCTGTGCTAAGACTCTGCAGATCTTCCTTTTGTTTGTAACAGTAGAAAGGTAAGCACTCCAACATTATGGTCAGCATAACTACAGATTTATTAAGGGTTAGAATTAACTGATACATTCCCTCTTTGCATTGAGTTTTGATAACTCAATTTATTGAATTAAGACAGACTTTGACAAGAAAATGGTAGTTATTAATCATATTTCATACTAGTAAAATGGTAGTGCAGAGTAGTATAAGTTAATGGAGTCAAATATTTTGGCGTCATGAATTCCTATCATGGAAATAGATGAGGATGTTTCTCCGGGAACAGACACTCATCATGAAGTCAATGAGTTATGTTAATTTCCCATTAGAATCTCACATTGTTCATTATTTTCTGTTTAGATGAAAATGCTTAGTAGACTTCTATCCCTTCTTTCTATGAAGTAAACCATCAGATATGAAATAGGAAAGCGTAAGAACTGGCATTCATTGTCATCCCTTGTGAAAACACTGGCTAATAGTAAGCGATGACACACACATTGTGGCAGGAATTCGGGTGTATATTTACAGGCAACGCATAGTTATTCTGAACAATAATTTCATAGAGAAAGTGTAATTTTATTATCCTCCAATGCACGCAAGAGAAAACAAGTGAAATAGGGTACTGGACAATTCAGGAAAATATACTCTCTCACTAGTTGGCATAAAAACAACTTTAGTTTTGTTTAATTTGACATCTATAATGTTTTTATTAGAAGTTTGCATGGCTTTCCAGTATACTGCAAGCATTTCATTTTCAAAGAAACATTACTGAATTTTTAAAATGCATATAATGTGATAGAAACATAATAACATTTTTTATGTTTCATTTCTATTGAAATTGTTTGCTATAACTATGAAAGAGTTTTATTGTGGCTTTTCTTTGTGACGCTGCCTTTATATGCAAATCTCCCCATAGAATATTGCACTAATTAGATTTTATAACTTGGTGATACTTCATTAATTCCATCATTGTACTTCTCTAATGCAAGCAATACAAAGATAAACTGAAATTTTATTTTCATAACTAAAAGTTGCATAAGATTCAAAATATTCTTGTATTTGCTGTTATAAGAGATACATTTATATGATCACAAAATAATACAAATACTAATATATTGATAATTAATAAACAGAATTTTACTCTCAAAAATATACATAAGGATGAAAAAAATATTTCCTAATTAATTAGTTTATGGGTGAATCATATACTTTCTTGCAATTCTACAGAATCCAGCATGAATTCTAGTTTTAAATTTTTTTATAGTATTAGAAGATGAACTTTTTAAAATTATATACAGCTAAAATAGAATGAAGTTTGTAATATTAATATCCCTCAGTAAGTTAAGGACTTTTAGTCCAGGAGACTTTTACATTCTTAATTTGCATAAGACTTCTTTAATTTTATGCAAAGCCAATATAAAATTCTATCATATCTGAAAACTTGTTTTTCCCCATCATTATGGTAATGCCTTTTCCAGTGTTTGGAAGAATACTAAAATAATTTTCTAATATGTGCAGATTATTGATTCTACACCTGGTACTCTTTTACTTAGAAGCAAATTGTTTAAATTTTAACTGATAACAATTGAATTACTTACTATTTGTGATAAAAATACCATGACCAAATGAACTAGTGGAAGAAAGAGTTTATTTTTACATGTAAATCCAGATGGTTAGAGTCTATAATGGCAGGGCAGAGGCAGCAGGTAAGAGTAATGGGTGGAACTGGATGCAGAATGCTCACACCTTGAACAATAAGCACAAAGCAGAGTGACAGCCCTGGAATGGGGAGAAGCTTTGAGACTCAACAGGTGATCATGGGCCACATACTTGCTCCAGCCAACCTACACCTAACTGTTCTGAAGCAGTGCCAACTGTGGACCAAGTTTTCAAATCCCAGAAACTATGGAGGACAGTTCTCATTATATCCACTATAATTATTGAAAATGGTGGTAATTTTAACAACTGTCAAACATCATTTTATTTTAAGAAGAAATGATTTATTAGCATTCTTCCTGAGGACAAATATCAGGATATTATTTTTAGAAAGCTTTGTAGATGTACTCATTTATCAATTGATCTCCTTTTACAATGAAACATTGAAGTGCCAATCATTCTTTCCTTTTCTCCCAAACCATTTGGGAAGAAAAATTGGAAGCACCAGAATACCAGGATGTCTGTTAAAGTCTCCCCTATAAATGACTGCATAATGGCAATATCTATATGCATGCTAATGATGAAGGGTGGAAATATCATGGGGCCCCCAACCTACACAATGAACAACAGACAAGTAATGACTACCAGGAGAGGAGATATTGCCTCTTCCAGTGATGAAGTGATAAAATACAAAGTAGTCAGCCCTAAATCAAATACACACAAGCAACAAAAATGAACTCACTCTGTTATATTTATATATTTTTGCAAATAATAAAACAAAATAATAAAAGAGAAAGAGGCTATCGATGTGAGAGTGGGAGAGCACTGAGAGGGTTGGAGGGCAGTTTCAGAGAAGGGCTGGAGGAAGAAAAGGGAAGGGAGAAGGTGGTATAATTCTATTTCTAACAAAGATGCACACATATATACATATATGCACACACATATGTATAAATAAGAACAGAACGTTTGTTAAAAGGGGATGGGGAGGATGGAATTGATATCACAGGAATTAGGGAGAGAAAGGAGTGAAAACAGTCAAAATATAAGCTTGTTGGAAATTCTCAATCATTAAAAATATATTAAAGGAAAGGTGTTTCTTGAAGACATTGATGACATCATTCTTTCAGGAAGCTCCAACACAGACTGTCTGCAGCAAAGACTCTTTTTCCCCTAGAAGCCCTGTTTTGATTTTATCTTTCTTTTTATTTTTATTAAGATTGATGAGAAATGTCCCATTAAGACCACAATCTAGGTACTAGAGATGGTCATTTCATCCCATGCTTCCTTTTCTCTGGTGGAATTCTGCCTGACAATTAAGGTATTCTTTGATAAAAATCAGAATGTGAAGTAGTCAAGACTGCAAAATACATATTATTCTTCATTCATAGCATCTATAAGATGTATTTATTTTAATTTATTTTATTCATACCTTATATTCTCTCTGATTTCAAAACTTATAAGAAACAAAATACTCCTTTTTAAATGTTACATTTGGCATTAATAAATGTATAGTAAAGAGTCCAAGCCCCAGAATGGTTTTGTAGTCATGAATTCCTGATCCTCACATCTCAGTCCTTGAAATTCTGGACTAACAGGCAGAATGCTACCATTCTTTTCTCTTAGTTTGGTTTTCAAGAAATATATATAAAGGAGTATCATCAATGTGACATTTGTTTGCTGCATCAATTTTTTTTTTTTTTTTGTTTTTTGAGACAGGGTTTCTCTGTGTAGCTTTGCGCCTTTCCTGAAACTCACTTGGTAGCCCAGGCTGGCCTGGAACTCACAGAGATCCGCCTGGCTCTGCCTCCCGAGTCCTGGGATTAAAGGCATGCGCCACCACTGCCCAGCTGCATCAAATATTTTTAAACCTCATAGCAATTTTCCCTAAAATAATTTGAGCTAGGTAAACTTTTACCCCTTAATTTACCAAGCAAAAGTATGATCCATGTAATAGAATAAATAAGAATATCTTTTATGGGCACAACACTTGTATTTCTAGGCAGAGTTTGTTTGTTTGTTTGTTTGTTTTTACAAATTTGTGTTCTGAAAATTTGTCATCAAATTCCTCAAGCCATTCACACTTTTGGAAATTCTTCACATACATACAGGAATTTGTATTTGAAGTCCACTGATTTAGAATTTTTAATTAATATTCAAAGGACTAAAACATATATTTAAGTTAAATTATCTTGACTTTTATTAATGGAAAATAGTTCATAGAAAGAGTGCCCCCCACTATTTAGTGTCTATAATTATCACAGATCTATTATTTATGTATCTTATACCATAATGACACAATTCTAGTTGTCCTAATCTATAAATATTCATTTTTTATAATAGAAGAGAGATTTTTTCCTTTGACACAGTTTAAACAATCTAAATAGAAATTAAGCCTCTGGAAACCATGTAGAAATGTAAGTTCTCAAATAGCCTTTCTACATTTCAAGATAGTAAATTTTACTGTAGTGAGGTAATGAATTTCAAAGCAAGGATTTTGGTGTTCTTATGGTTTGGATTTCTCTGCTTCTTTAGTTTTCTTGTTCCACTTAATATTAATACAATACCACAGCATTATTATAAGATAAACATTTCAGATCCAGTCATTGAAGAAACCTCACAATTTTGTTTTAAAAACATTAATCATAGTAATTGCTCAAAATTAGTACTGTATACTGAAAATAATCTGTTGGCCTCTGCCAGCTGGAGGTCTGTTTCTCTCTTAGGAATAGTGCTATAGAAAGGTCAGAGCAATGCTGGAGTTACAGAGCACAATTACTGTTTCAATATGTCTGAATTGGTTATTACAAAATTGTTCATGCACTAGTATCAATGGATTATTTGATATATAGAGATATTGAACTTCTTAAAATTGAGAAATATAAAGATAGAGTGGGAGAATATAAAAGGAAGAGTAGGGTCAGAGAAGGGGAGATGGGGAAAGAAGGAAGGAGGGAAGGAAGGAAGGAAGGAAAGAAGAAAGGAAGAAATGAAAAAGGAAAGAAAGTAGAGAGCAAGGAAAAAGTTGGGAAGATGTGTTAAATAATTCATTTTTCTAATCCAGCAAATCATCACCAAAGCTAAAAATACAGCCCATGTGCTATATTGAATATTAGAAAAACAATGAATCTTTTTAAAAGTATGCCTTCCCTGTGATGAAATTGTTTCATGAAAATGAAAGTTTGATGTCACTCATGATACTAGATTTTGAATTTTCTACATCAATTTATCAGTAATATTTCTATCACATTGGAGAAATACATAAATAATAAAAAAAATCTGTGAGATACTTGGGTAACCATAGGCTGTGGGTACTTAATGACATCACGCTGGAAAGGCTATGGTATCTTGGTTTCTGCCCAGAGGTATTACCTATTGGGCATTATCATGCTGCACTGCAATATAAAAATGTTGCATGTTTTATTCAATCTTATAATGCTGCTCTATCCTTTACAATGAATAACACGTGTGTGCATTTTCCATAGATAGAAAATATTTTGTAGTTGGAAGATTTCTTGTGTTCTAGCCTGCTGGCAGGCAGTCAAAACAAACCTCTCCCACTCACATCCCTAAGTAAACACACAGAGGCTTATATTAATTATAACTGCATGGTCATGGCTCAAGCTTTTTGCTAGCTAGCTCTTATATCTTAAATTAGCCCATAATTATTAATCTATGTATTGTCACATGTTCCATGGCTTTACCTGTGTCCCATCCCATCACATGTTGCTCCTTGGGCTACTCGCTGACGTCTCCCCCCACCTTCTTCCTGTCTCTCTCTTTGAATTTCCCTCCTGCCTCTAATCTGCCTTGTCATAGGCAAAACGGCTTTATTTTTCAACAAATCAGAGCAACATATATTCACAGCATACAGAAAGACATTCTCTCATCAATATTTTTTCATTTTTTTTAACACTACAATTCCTGATACGCCCCCTAACCAATGTGCCACTGTCTGTCTTAAAATATCAAACAAACCGAAAAGTTAAAATGGACCATTGCATGTTAAACCTTTTGCTGAGGATAAACTGTACAAGAAGTCCATCACAGTGTAACCTATAGAACAGCTACTATTATATTAAAAAATTCAAATTTTACCACTAATGGAAAATTATCAGTAGTTTATTTTCTTCTAAATGCCAAAAAAAAGCTTTCACAAGATAAATAGAAAGTGGAAACTTCATTGAAAATTGTTGGGATCATATATTAAACTTAATGGAAACAAGATGTAGAAGAGTTTTTGTAACTTTCAACATTTCTTTTTGAGGTATAGTGCTAGCACTTCAACCTACAGTCTTCCACAAACTGAAAAGATGCTCCATTGCTGGGCTATATTATGATGATTTAATCTATTTTTAAAGATTTAAAAAAATTTGTGTGTGTGTGTGTGTGTGTGTGTGTGTGTGTGTGTGTGTGTTGTACGTGAGCTGAACAGGTGCCTCAGGAGTAGTGCATTGAGTGTAGAGTGTAGGATTTCCTGGAGAAGCACATTCCAGCAGTTCTAAGCTACTGCTTGATGTGTGAGCTAGGAATGGAATCTGTGTTCTCTGGAAGAACAGTGTGCACTCACCCACGGAACCATCTTTCTGGCCCCAAATCTTTATTTTTAAACAATTATTGAATTATTTTTGATGTAAAAGAAGTTTGATAATTACAATATAAAAAATTTAGACATGATCATACACTAGTGATAACATCACAGTCATAATCATCAACATACCCATTTGCTATTAATTAAAACAAGATTAATTGTATTTCTTCCTTTTTCTTCCTACCTTCATTTTCTTTTTTCCATTCCCTCTTTCTTCTCCTCCACCTTTTTGTCTTTCTTTTTATTCCCAGAATACAAACACACATACACACACACACACACACACACACACACACACACACACTCAAAAAATGATCTGAGTGAAAGAAAATGTAGTTGTACATTACACTTTAAATATAGATACTTTCCATACAGCACATGAAATACATCTATAAAACTGATCCTAGCAAAGCTTCAAATGTTACGTAAATGAAAATAATTTAAAATTTCTCCCCTTATCCTTCCTGTAAAACCAAAGATAGCCACAGCAACCATCAGACTGAACAGGTTTAAGCTGCTGCATTTCCTACTTTTCTGATGGAACTGATAATAACTGAAGCATTGTGATTCTGGCAAGAAATGAAGGATCTGGAGAAATTCAATGGAATACAGACCTCAGTAGTAAATATATGCAAATTAGGTGATCTGAGTTTTGATAGTGGTACCAGGAATTCACACTGAGGATAGATAAGTTTCTTAACAATAATATTGGGCAACTGGCTATTCACACGTAAGAGAATGAAGTTTGACTCTATATCATACAATAAAAATCAACTCAAAGTGGATTGAAGCTGTAAAGTATGGAAGCATAAAGTTCCTGAAGTAAAACAGGAAAGATTCCTAACATTGATTGAGTCAGCAGTTTCACTGATAGAAGACCAACATACAGGCAAGAAAAAAAAAAAATAGACGAGTGAGAATACACCAACCTCAAAGAGGCTTCAGTACAAAGGAAACAATCAATGGTGTTAAAAGATCACATACAGAATGGAAGAAAATATGTTCAAATCATTTGTCTGACAGATGACTGTAATCCAAGAGACATAAGAATAATTCAACAATAAATTTTAAGAATTTGAACAGACGTTTCTTTAACAGAACACAGCACAAAACAAAACAAAAGCATATGGCTAGCCAGCGGGCATACATCAGGGTTGCTGATATTACTATCCTTTAGGTAAATGCAAATCTGAAGCACATTGATACATAGGCTCATACTGGTCAGATTGCTATCATTTAAAAAATTCAGGAGATCTTGGAGAAAGTAGAACACTTGAATACTATTGGTGGGAATAAAATAGTGAAGTCACTTCAGAAAAATAGAAGGTTGTCAAAATGTTAGAAATACGATATGATCTAATAAACTCATTGCAGGCTACTTATCCAAAATTGCTGACATTGATATGCTGAAGGGCTGTCTGCATTCTGGTATCCACTACAGTATACCATTAGTGCTTTGTCACTGTGGCAAGCCACATGAAGTAATGTGTAAGAAGGGAGGAGTTAATTTGTGTAGCACTTTTGTAAGTTTTATTCCACAGTCTTTTGCCTGATTGTGCGGTCCACCGGAGAAGGAATTGGTAGTGGAAAGGAACTGTGGACTTCACTGTGACAGTCAAGCAGAGGAGAGGTGGATGAGAAGTAGGGAAAAGTGGAGAGAATAACAAATAGCCAAGCACCCCAATGTCTCCTACAACCCCCAACTCCATGGCCAAACTTCATTCTACTGGGGCTCACTTCTTCATAAAAATGTTTTGTTACCATATATTTTTTATATATTACAATGAATTAATCACTACATTTTATAATGGATTCATCGTATTTTCATACATGTACATAGGTGTTAAATCATACACCCCACTCGCCCCCTCATTTCCTTCTCCCACTGTTCTTATTCTCTTTCATTTTCACATTTTATTCCTCAACTACTTTCAGTTTTCTTTTCTGACTCAGAGTTTAATTAAAGATTGTTCACATGAATGTGAGCACTGGAAGCATGGGTATACCACTTAAGAAAATGTCTCCCTATACCCCATTAATTACTATTTTCATATAAACTCTCAGGGGGTATGGGTCAGAACTCAGTGATCCTTTCCCACTTCTAAATCACAGTTCTATCAGACTCAATCTTGTGCAGTATTGTGTGGGTAAACAAAGCTGCTAAGAGCTTCACATCCTAGTGCTTCCAATATATTTCAACAATGACATAGACTGGAACCAACACTTGGCCTTTTCAGGAGTTTTCAAATCCAAACTCTACCAAATCAGTATAGTCAAAATAGTCCACATCACGCAACATGATGTTTTCCAGGCTGGAAAACCTGTTATTTGCACAGACATGAAACAACCATATTGAAACTGTGTAAACCATGGTGATGCAACCTCGGGAAGACAAATGCAACATAATTCTACTTATGTGAAGCGTGTAAGTAGTTTAACTCCACAAGCATAAACAGAATGGAAAAGGGGGCACACATTTTATATTAAATGTGGTATAAGATAATGAGAAAATACTGGAGATGTTTATGAAAGAACTTGGCCAACGTGTTCTGTCTCACTGTGTTGATTAGTCAGGTAGTTTATTCTTATATAAGCTAGATTGCTTCTCACCCTCAGAGAGGCAATATTTGGTACAATCTGCTGATGATTATATTTCAGAAGAATAGTCCTTGAGATTTACAATCCTGGCTGAAAACTTGTGTAATGAATAACTTTTACGGGTAATTTGACTGTCTTAAGGAAAATTCTGATAAGTGGTATTATAGTTAGCTTCAGTTGTCAACTTGACACTCCTTGGAACAGAACCTCAATTAAGAAATTACTTTGATCAGATTTATTGGTACCCAGTTTGTGGGGCATTTTCTTGACTGATAACTGATGTAGGAAGACCCGCCCACCATGGGTAGTGTAATCCGTAGGCAGGAATGCAGGACTTCATGAGAAAGATGCCTATGCAAGTTATAGGAACCAAGCCAGCAAACAGTTCCTCCACAGTCTCTGTTTCAATTATTGCCTCTAGCTTTCTGCCTTGGCTTTTCTCAATGATTGGCTGGAACCTGTAAGCCAAAGAAACCCTTTCCTTCCCCAAATTGCTTTTGGTCAGTGTATTTGTTTGAATAATAAAATAGCCATGGGCTCATGTAGTTGACCGTTTAGTCCCCAGTTAGTGGGTGTGTTTGGAAATGGTTAGGAGGTATGATCTTATTGGGCTAACTCTAGACTTGTTGGAGGTGTGTCAGTGAGGTAGTCCTTAAGGTTCCAAATGCTCAAACCTCAAAATCCTAGTCTCGCTCTCTCTGCTAGCTGAATCCAGATCAAGATGTCGCCTCTTAGTACCAGGCCTTCCTACCTACATACGTGCTCCAGGCATGGTGTTCACCAACTAACCCTCTGAAACTGTCTGCGAGCCCCAAATTTGAAGTTTTCTTTTTATAAGTCATCTTGGTCATGTTGTTTTCTCATGGCAATAGAGTGGTACCTAAGGCAGTCAGTGTTTGATAAAGCAACAGCCAAGTAAACTAGAGCAGGCAGTAAAACATCATTCCCAGATATTGTGACAGACTGTACTTATAAAGTAGATGGCCACTGAGTCGGAATCTGTAGGGAGATATACCTATATCCAGTGTAGGTCATTGCTATCCATTGGTTGAGGGTTCATGTAAAGAAAGTGACAGACATGAAAAAAACATCAAACTTCCTTCTGGGGACATTAATTAACTCTTGTACTTTCTTAGATATTTGATCATGAAATACTTGGTTTCTTTAGTCTTAAGGCCTTGAACTATAACCAAAAGCCATTCCAGTGAGATTCCCTTTGTCTCTAGCTTATAGAAAATATATCATCTGAGTTTTGTCTTCATAATCAAACCAGCCAATGCCCTTAGTGACCCTTTTAGATATAGCTATATGAATATGTATCTATTTCTATATCTATATCCTTTATGTCATAAATAGCTATACCCATCACTATATAACTTGTATTAGTATCTCTATATGCACCATCTTTATCTGTGTGATTTGTGTCATTTGTATCCATATCCAGTCTACTAGTTTCTCTCTCCAGTTAACACTGACCATTACAACTAGTGACAGACTGTGAGATTTATACATTTAATTTAGACTGGACAATTTAAGACTGGCAAGTTTTCTAAAATAAAACTCCAGGCAGATCGAAGTCATGCTTCCATAGCCAGAAAAAGGTCTCTATAAACTTTAAAATCATCCCTCCTTTTTCACAATGTTAATTTGTTTCCCTATACCGCCTTATTGTTTATATATAGCTTTTTGTTTTTTAATATGCTCAAGAAAGTCCAATTTCCACTTTATTTAAGGAGCAGAAAAATCAATTCTGCAGTTGCTCCTTGAATTATGGAAAACAAAATAGAAATGAGGATAAGATGGAAGGCTTTTCATTTCACACACAAGGGACTCTCTTCCTTTGTAAGTTCTCTTTCATGCTGATACCAATGAAGATATTACCATGTGTGAAAAAATATTTATTTAAATAATATCTTCTAACTATAAAGTAATAGTCAAATGGCACTACAATATGGTTTTGAAAACAACAGCACAGTTCTCTGGTATCTCTAATGCCCTAAAACATACATGGCCAGGCTCAACCTCCAGTAGTGTTTGTGCTTTTGATAAATCTATGAAGCACAGGAGGAAACAACTGCTCCCAGTATCTTGTGTTTCTGGAGATGCTGCATAATGCCCACATAAGGTAAGGCTTGCACTGACCTCTGAGATATATGCTCTTCTGTTCTGCCTTATTGTTTTACTTACTGCGCAGTCTCTAGGATGGCTGTCCAGTGGATAAGTTTTAGCACTTAATTTCTGGAACTTTTAATTCCCTTCCGATCCTGCATTGCTGTTTATACAGAGTGACAAAAACACCTCCTTCTCAAATGAACGTTAATGGACCAGTTCAGTCTGTTTTCTAGTTCAGAGGGCCATCTCCCCTGGGGAAAATCATGGTTTCGCTAATCATTGCTGGAGCACTTTACTGCTTTAAAACGCTGTCTCAAGGCTTTTAGTTGGTGTCTGTGAAGAAAACTGACAGAAGGTTTGATGCAGCAGGGACAACCTTCCCTCCATGGACAAAGCTGCTGCTCATTATGGGGGAATCTTTGTGCACTAAGCAAAGGGATTTCTTCTTCTCTCAAGGGCTACCATAGAGAGGAGTAATAAAGGGCATTGAGCCTTTGTGTCTTTTATGGACAGAAAGATTGGTGTCTGGAAGGAGAATTTGACTAAATAAGGCAAGATACAGTGTAATGATGCTGAAACCATGGGTCCCAGGATCCCTTTCTGTCATTCACCCCATTCTATAAACGTGGCGATGATGAAAAACAGACGATGAGGGCAAAGTGGGCCCAAGCCTCTAGGAGCAGTTATGCTAGCAGTTGAAAGAATGAATTTGCAAGGGCTGAATTGATGCTTCCCTTGAAAATAATATAAATGTGTCTTTGTATGGCAGCCACATATAGGTCAACTGCTATATACCAAATCTTTATACTAATCATTTAGATATCTTATATTAGTTACATTTGTTGGAGGTGCTTCTATTTATGAATGAGTGTTCAGGACTAACTTGAGTAAGAAAAATTGAGGAATGTTCTTGATAGAGAATATTTTCTTTATCATGAAACTGCATGCAAACCATCCCTCATAGGACTGGGTTCTCAGAAGTTCCTCTTTGTTCCTAGCTATACTTTCTTAAAATTCCTAGTCAAGTCTGTCTTACATAGACATCTCCATACTAAAACTAGCTAGAAATGCATAATCTGCCACCCTGGAGCACTTTGAGCACTAGGTTATTGGGAAAGGTCATACCTAGAAAGGTGCTTGCAGAAGCACTGGCCAGAATAAACCCAACACGGGTGAAAACTGATCCAGTGAACTGGACATAGTCTCACAATAGAACATATGAATGGACTAAGATGCCTGCAGCCCACATTCCAGATTAATATATTTTAGGCAACGAACAACTTAGTTGCTCACCTGCCTGGGATTTAAATATGTACCCATGAAAAATCATATGACAAATTCTCCTTCCAGAGCAGGATTTAAGTGGTCAATGAAGTGTGAGTTTGTCTTCTTCAACATGTTGACCTTCTTAATAAAGTGCTTCTTTACTCATCTCTCTCACTTTCCACTCACTGACTTCTTTGGTCAGCAACAAAACACATTTTATGAGGTTAACATTTATTGTTTTATTTTAAAATGTTATTACTTATTTTACATCTAGTATTTCAACTTTTCCAAGAGCTAAGCCAATTTTTAATGTATTTTCAAGCAGGCGATATTTTTACATAGCCTTGAGAGAGTTAAATTATTGTACTTAAAATATATTTAACTATTTTTGTATTGATTATATGAATGAGTATTGTCAGATTGTACTTGGCACAAGTTTTGGAACCAACTAGAGCTACTTGAAACTTATTGTGTGTTTTTATCTACTATAGACTCCAGTTAGACAGCAATGACAGATCAAAGAGACAATTGTACCCAAGTCTGTCTTGGCTCAAGGCCTTTAATTTTTTAAGGGGACATGGATGAGGATTTACTTACAGGAATATAGGTGACTCAAAGGCAACTTTGACAGAAAGACCCAGCACAGCATGGGTGACAACTCTCAAATTCTGTGTCCCTGAAGCACTATGTCAAATTATTTACCATTTTTGTGGTCTTTGAGTGGGGTGGGAATGGATTTTATTAATCTTGTAAATTTCCTAGTCTCTTGAGGCTTGCCATTTCCTTAGCTTTCTGAGAATTTTAATTTCTCTTTCTTGGACCAAATATTTCAAATTAGAGAAAATATCTATATAATATCTCTGTGTGTTTACTGGTATGGTGGTGGTAGTGGTGGTGGTGGTGGTGGTGGTGGTGGTGGTGGTGGTGGTGTGTGTGTTTGTGTTTATTATACCTAGCTAGATTAATGATAGATGATGTATAGAGAGATCAACATATGGCTAGATAGATAGTATAATTAAGAGATGTTTAATTTTACAAGGGAATGTAAAATTTTCTTTTTTCATCATTTAAAAAAAGTTCATAATTTAATTACAATATTTTTCTCTTCTCTTTCTTTCCTCCAAACTCTCTCATACACATTGCCCTGCTGTCTTTCAAATTCATGGCCTCTAGTTGTTATTCCATGCCTATATGTATAGGTTTATTACACAAACACACACAACTCTCTCTCTCTCTCTAAATATATATATATATATATAATATTTATATTCCTAAATATAAAATGTTTAGTCTGTGCGATGTTGCTTGTTTGTATGTTTCAGGGATGTTTGGCACTGGAAGATCAGTTGGTCTTCTCTTTTGTGGGAAAGCATATCCCTAATAACAGTTCAGATAAATGTAGTCCTCACTCCTCATCAAGGAAATTTCTCTTTGCAACAGACTGAGACCACTCCAGAAAACCACAACCTATCAAAATGCAGTGTGTGGAGCCCACTCCCAAACCGCTGCCAAACACTCCAGTACCTGAGGCTCAGGGAACATTGTGAATAGGGAGTGGAAATATTGTCAGAGCTAGAAGATCAGGGTGTTTGCTGTGAGATTGTGTTTCCTAGTAAAGCATCATTTTTAGAGCTGAAAACATGATTAAGGAGATAGAAGTTCTTACTCTTCAAGCTGGGTGATCTGAATTGCATGTCTGAACCCACAGGAGAAGAAGAGAATTGTAAGCTACCATTTGATAGCTATGCATACTCACTGACACATGCACACTCACATGCTGTGGGATGTTCTGTATGGCAAATGTGTTGCTAATAAAAGTGGCTAGGCAGGAAGTATAGGCGGGACTAACAGAGAGAATAAAAAGAACAGGAAGGCAGAGGGAGTCTCTGACTGCCAGCCACCACCAGGACAAGCAGCATGTAAAGATGCCGGTAAGCCACGAGCCATGTGGCAAGGTATAGATTTACAGAAATGGATTTATTTAAGATATAAGGACACTTAACAAGAAACCTGCCACGGCCATACAGTTTGTAAGCAATATAAGTCTCTGTGTTTACTTGGTTGGGTCTGAGCGGCTGTGGGACTGGCAGGTGAGAGAGATTTGTCCTGACTGTGGACCAGGCAGGAAAACTCTAGCTACACTCACACATCAAACACACACAAATGTACACACTACAAAAATCAAAAGATAATATCTACTTTTAAGATTAAATACATATAAAATATCATTGAAATGAAATGATTGAGAAAGTAATATTGGTGATATCAAAGAAAGATTTGTGTGGATGGAATTCCAGATGCTAAATAGTCATTGTGAAGTACAATAGTTAATTCATCCTATAGTAGCACAAAGTTCAATGGGTAATGGGCAAAATAAAAATAAAATGATTTAGAATAAATTGTCTGTAGTTCTAGTGTAAATGGTATTACTACTGATAAACTATGAAAACCAAGTTAGATTAATATATTACAGTCTTAAATAAAACAGATGATAAGGGACAAATCAAGATGAATTCATTAAAATTAAACTGTCATCAAAAAATTGAAAAAATATTTAAATATTTGAAAACATGAAATAAGTCTGCTATCAAAGAATATTTAATGCCTTCAGCAACCAGCTGCATGAAAAAATCCCATATGACTTTTAAAATACCTCTAATGTTTAAAATGCATTGATTACAGCAAAAACTTAATATGCAAATATTTGTAAAAATTTAAATATTCACTGTCCTAAGGATGACTATTGGTTACAGATGGTAATTCAGAGAATAATATAGTTCATATATGTGCAAAAATAAACTATACTAGTAACAAAATTTGATTTAAATAATATTGAGGTTCTTAAAATGATGCAGTTTGGGCATCATTACTAAATAAATATTATCTTTGGCAGTGCTCTCAACTGAAATAATTCTTATTGTAATTTTAATACCTTTTGGCAATCCAGGATAAATTCATAAATAAAATAATGTTAATTAATCTCCAGGTAATTAAAAATACAATGCATTATCTAGAATTAAGATGGAAATGTAGGACTCTGATGTTACACTCTAGTGGGTGTTAGCATGAAGATCATGGTGTGTGTGTGTGTGTGTGTATGTGTGTGTGTGTGTGTGTGTGTGTGTGTTTGTGTGTGTATGTGTGTGTGTATGCACAGGCCCAACTATGAGACTTGTAGAGATTGGAAGCTAGCTTATGGAAGTCTGTTATCTCTTCTCACCATGTATAAATGGGGAATCAAACTCAGATCTTCAGGCTTGGCACTTTCAGAGAAGAAATCTATGAACTGATAAGGCACTAGATTCTCTTTTGACAGATGCTGAGAAACTGATTTTGCTCAGCAATGATTCCTGAAGTTTGTAATGTTTTTTGCAGCAATGATACCATAAAGAAGATTCCATAGAATTATTTTTAGATTAAGTACAGGTAAAATTTCCTACATTTTCATAAAATTTTTGCAAGAATGCAATAATATTACCTAGGATGGCTCAAATTTAAATTTAAAAATCTCTTGAGTGAAGCTCATTGCTATACAGTCAAATTTCAAACAGCCTTTGCCTTCTCATCACATTTTTCTAAACTGGTATGACCAATGAATGAAATGGAAGAGAATTGTTCTTTTTTTTTAGATTTCTTTTCATCAGTGCAAGCTTCTCTGATTAAATATTTTCTAAGACTTCATGGATTATCATGCTTTAGCATAACATTTCTGTTCTGTAGAAAATGAATCTTCTACTATCAGAAGGTATTTTACGTTTAAACATCTGTAACACTATTATGGTCATTTGATTTCCATTAAATCTTATATGTATCTTTGCCAAATTTGTCAGCACATTACATTGCAAGACTTTACATTAATCATCATGAAATTATTTCTCCACCAAAGAGAAATGTGCTGGAAATCTGCATAAAGTTGAATCATCTGTGAGAAAATTAATGAACAGAGTTTGTAACACTGAACTTGAAAATTTTGGGTTTTGAATTCTTCATATGCAATATTTTTCTTTTCCTTTTATCATATTCTTGTGAACAAATGACAGAAACTGAATAAGATTGTACTATTGTATGTTTTACATTTGATATATCAATGTGGGAAAATATAGACTAATGTAGAACAATGAGAGACTATTATTAAAAATTCCAGCCAGTAGTATATTTTTATATGCTTAATACAGTTTGCATATTATCAGCAAAATAGAGCTCAAAGGTAATAATATACAGTAGATTTAATTTGCAGCAGATAGGTTTTTGTGGCATTTAAATATTTAATGCTTGATTTCTATCTTATTGTAATGTGTATTCTACCATTCAAGACACTGAGGGAGTGAGACATATATATCTTGAATAAAATCTGAGATATTTGATGGAGAATTCATGATGATTATTTCCTGAACTTAATCTCATTAGAACTAACTATTGCAACTTCTACATTGGAGATAATAATGAACAGATAGTAAACTGAATGCATGTGAAAATGTGCTTACTATTTTGAGGACCTCTACATCTAATTTTTATAAAGGATTTTTACATTTAGTTTTTCTTGCATAATCTATTTCCAGTTTTGCTCTCTGTATGGCTGGGGGAGATATATTCTTCTGTATTTTGAAACCATGTTGCTCTCTAGATTTTTGATACAGAGAATCAGTACAACATTCAATTTAACATACTCTAGACTCAAGAAGAAGATCCTCTGGACATGCCTGTGAATAATTATCTTGATTTAGTTCACTGAAGTAGAAAAATCCACACACGGCAAGTGGCAACATTCCCTGGATGGGATGCTGCTGTATACATGGAGAGAGGGCTGTGTGCAGCAGCACGCATTTGTTCCTCTCCGTTTTCTGAGTGTGCATGCCAGGTGAGCTACTGCCTCAGGCCCCTGCTGCCTGGTCTTCCCTGAGGCGATGGAGTATTCACTTGAACTGACCTGCAAACAGACTTTTTCCTTCGTGCGTTGCAGCTCTCCTTTTTATTCCCATGGTAACAGAAAAGAAAGTGAACATTCAGTAAAACGTTTATTCTCAAAGGTTGCTTTTTTTTCTGAAGTGTTCTAATTATAAATTATATTTCATTAATACATAAATGACAATTTAGCTTACCTATTTGTTTTTAAATGAAGTTTGGTACTTTGGAGCACTTTCTGTATTTTAATTAACTGATGTACAATGTTATAGGAGCAGTGTGTAGTATTCACTTGTTATCTTTAATTTTATCATCTACACTTACCAGTATAATTCTTCCTTTGGTGCTACTAGTGCTGATTAGTTTACCCTGTGTGGTTAGTGTGGCTAGAAATCTATCAATTCTATTAACTCTACGAAGGAGAGCCAGAGGAAGAGGGAGTATGTGTCCCACAGAAAAGGGGAGGAGGGAGTGTGTGTCTCACAGAAATGTAAGAAGCTAGACCAATAAAATCTTTCCAACATGTGTGGTGGTATTGTGTTCCCCAAAATATTGTGTACCTTAATAAACTTATCTGGGGTCAGAGACAGAACAGCCACATTATTAAACATGAGGATAGGCAGTGGTAGCATACGCCTTTAATTCTAGCATTCCAGAGACAGAAATCCATGTGTTCAAGGATACACCCAAGCATGGTGACTCACGCCTTTAATCCCAGTAAACCAGCCTTTAATCCCAGGGAGTGGTGGTAGAGAGCAGAAAGGTATATAAGGCGTGAAGAATTTGGCCTGGGTAGGCATTTGACCTGGAGAAGAATTTGGACTGGTTAAGCATTCAGGCTTCTAGCAGCAGTTCAGCTGAGAGTCATTCAGATATGAGGACACAGAGGCTTCCAGTCTGAGGAAGCAAGGCCAGCTGAGGATCCAGCGAGGTGAGATAGCTGTGGCTTATTCTGTCTCTCTGACCATCCAGTGTTCACCCCAATAACTGGCTGGGTTTGATTTTATTATTAAGACCTTCTAAGATTCATGCTACAAACATGACTACATAAACGTAAGCTGAACAACAGCAATGGATTTGCTAACAAAGATGAGGGAAGCTCCTGAGGCTTTAACCCAACATAAAGAACTGTGGGAAGCTAAGGAATGCTGGTAAAGGGAGAAATAGCCTCCCCTAGGGAAGAGCACACAAATTGGTGGTTATCCGATACCAAATAGTCACCTGGAAAATATGCAAGTAGTACTGTACAGGCTAAGCAAGTTGTACTTATGTATTTAGTATAAACACACACACGCATGCACGCGGGCACACGCACCCACACACAAACAATAACAACGCATAACAACAATTAATAAACAATAGGCCATGAATTTGAAGGAGAACAAGGAGGGTTATATGTGAGGAATTGGAAAGAAGAAAGGGAAGAGGTGAATCATGTAATTATATTATATTCTCAAAAACTAAAAGAAATAATTTTATAAAAAGAATCATCTTCACTATCATCAATACCTCTGCCTCTGTCTCTGTCATGCTTCCTCTCTCTCTCTCTCTCTCTCTCTCTCTCTCTCTTTCTCTCTCTCTCTCTCTCTCTCTCTCTCTCTCTCTCTGCCTGTGTGCATGCATGCATGCATGTTTCAGATGAATAAATTTCTGTTAGTTTGTAAACATATTTCTTTACCTAGTTGATTGAGGCAGACACTTATATTGTTCATTTGAAATTTTTCTAATCTAATTATATTACATGCTTAATGTTCTCACTTTTTCCAATACATGTTGAAGTAACTGTATGCTACATATTTTGATTCATTTGTTTCCCATTTTACATTCATTCAGAAGACTTTATAGATTCCTTAATGAACCAACATTATTTCAAAGTTTGCTTAATTAATTTCTATTTTTTTATTTTGATTTTTTAAATGTCCCATGAGATAAGAGTGCAGCCTCTGTATTTTTATACATCTTGTGTTTATGGCAGCTGGTTTTATTATCAGATATGAACATTTCTTTTCTCTCTTTTTCAGTACGTACACTTAAAATAGGAATAATTTTCATACTTGTTATCATATTCATAAATTCCATTTTGTCCCATGACCTGGGTCATTTTTTTTTCTGTTTTTGGTAATTGCTTTCTGGCTGTGTTGATTATCAAAAAGTTCTTTATTTTTAACCTATAATTGTGAATTTTTCCAAGCTTCTTTTCAGTTTTAGTAATCTTGCTTTATAACAACTTTAAACAATGTTTTTTAGTATACATATTTAAATTGTTACATGTTCTGAGGGAAATAATCATTTTAATCATCTATAATATTCCTCTCTACACATGGTCCTTCTCTTTTTTCAGAAGTCTGCTTTCTCTGATAATAATCTAGCCAGGCAGAAAGAGAAATTTAATGGCTGGTTTTGCTGAAAGTGCTAACTTTTCAGGTGGGCCTGTAATTTTTTCCTTTGACAACTTAAACCTTCAATAAATGTCCTAGCAACTAACTGAACAGCGGTGTGAATAGTTCCATGAGAGGAAATCAAACTACCTTCTCAAGTGGAAGAAAGCCTTTCCTGATAGGGTCTAACCACATACTCCATGGATTAACAACTTCTTTAGAGTAATCAGGCCCCTCAGAACCACAGTAGACATATAGACAGCCACAACACAGTTCTGAAGATACTTTATTCTGCATATTTCTTTGGACTCTGATTCTATTTTACACACAACTTCCTGAAGTGCTTGCCAGTTCTTGTAACATAGGACCATACATTCAGGTCACCCTCCTGCTTTCTAGTTTGGCTCTACTGAGCAAATCCCTTTATTGATTCACTACTCCACATTTTTGTCTGGATTATTTAGATGGTATATGGAAAAGCCTTGTCTGTTAGAATCCTAGAGTTAAGGTCCTGGCCTAGGACTCTGGTAACAAACATACATACACCATTTTAGTCACAGTTGATTGTTGTAGCTTATGTGCAGTTGTGTCTAATAAGTCCAACTGGCTACATCTATCTTTGAAGGGGTATGTTGTGGCCATATTGCAACTTCCCATACCTTCTGTTAACTCTTAACTTTTAATTATTTGTTTTATGATTGCACATACTACTCTTCTTTTAGTATTAATTTTTACCTTCAACATTTTTGGGTTAAATGTGTTTTATTTAGTGTTTATTTTAGCCTAAAATTTAAAATGTCATTCTCTGGCTCTCTCTTTTTGTTACTACAGAGAAGGAATGATGCTGGCGATAGGAATGCATGGGGATTTCTTTCAAGTTCTATTCACCATAGATCCCTGGTCCAAAAGAAAGGGCCACTCGCTGTTAGAATTGCAGGTAATCACTTGATGATAGTAGGTTGCTTTTCCTAACTATAATGTTGCCTGGATGTAGAGTGATGTCTCAGTTATTTTTCCAATGATGTGATAAAACACTCCAGGAAAATCAGCTCAAGAGGGTGTTTATATTGCTTTACATTTCCAGAGTGATAGAGTCTATCATTGTGCCAACCTACAAGAAAGTCACACTGACAAGAGCACACACGTTTAGGAAGAAGAGAGCAAAAGGAAGTGGGGCCACGCTGTAAAACCCCAAGGTCCACTGCTGTTACTCAGGCCAACTACCAAGTGTCCATCTAATGTGGTGATATTTTTAATTATGCTGAAATTTGATTTTATTTGTATGTTAATAAATAAAGTTTGCCTGGAGATCAGAGGTCATTAGTGAGCCAGGAACAGAATTCAGGTGGTGGTAGCCCATGCCCTTAATCTGATCACATGGCAGGCAGAGTCTCTGTGTGGTCAAGGACATAGTCAAGTGTGATGACCTGAACCTTTAATCCCAGTACCAACCATAGAGACCTGGAGGTCTGTATAGACAGACAGTGATGAGAAAGTCATATGGTTGGGTTTAGAGCCAATGAGAAGGCAGAAGAGAAAGGCAATAAAATGACAAGTCATACAGGAAGAAGGTCTCTCTCTCAGGGGAAGTGACAGCGGCGGGGTTGTCAGATAAGGTATCGTGGCTCTTGCTTTGATCTCTTTGGCTTTAACTCTGTATTTGGCTCTGTGTTTCTTACTTAATAAGACCGTTTAGAATTTCATCTACATTCTAAAGCATTCCTAAATTTCTCAAATTGCACCACCATCTGGGTTCTAGGTGTTTGAATATCTGGGATCTAGGAGACTTAGTAAGGTGTTTCATATGTAAAACCCTACAACTAGGAGAAAGCAAAGAGGAAGAAATATACAAGAAACAATGTCTCTTAGCTTCCCCGGTCTATAGAGAAAACTTACTGCAGTTTTTATAAGAAACAGAAATTCTCTCGAATCTCTTTTAATTGCACCCAGTGTACATTCCTGAGTTTATAGAAGTCTCGGAGTTTAGGAAATGTAACCTTCCATTTAGAGGGAACTTAAAATTTTAGTCTCTGTCTTCCTTCTTGCAGCCACTATATACATTTAGAGCTCTCAAATTTCTCAGGCATTCATTCTACCTGGGATGAATAGATGGATTCAATGAGAAAAACCAGCCAGATTATGCATCATTTACTTTTATGCCACCTGCCACTTGAAAGGAAATTTGTATTTTTATAGCAATGTGCATTCTTAGTAAATAAGACTTGTAATAATGTTGCAAGTTTAAGTTTCAAAAAGGGAGTCTTTGATGTGAAAATAGTATTACATTGATTTTATGAAACTGAAATGTCTCTATTCTTTTAAAGAGACTGATACAATCATTAAGATCGTGTTAACATGGCAGAGTCTTGGTGACATCTACTGAATGTGCCCCAGTTTCCATATTGTAAAGTTGAAAAACTTAAGTTAGATAATTATAGATCTGCAACTGTAAAAAAAAAAAAAAAAACAGATCTATGTAAGTTATATCCTTTGTTAGGTAGAGATGTACAGTATATATTGTAACCCCAAAATTACATGGAGGATATATTCAGAGATTAAAACAATAATTAGCTAGAAATTGTGGATGCAGTAGTATAAAGGTAACAATTCCATTTAGTCTCAGGGACTAGGAGAACTGAATTACTAAATATCCAATATGAGTCAGGCTGAAGAAGTTTACACAAAAATTAACATTGTATTAGGCAAATTATAGTGTAGTATGTAACTCAAAACCACATTTTAGATATGTATAGTCTTATATAAACATTAAAGAAAGTTAACACATTACATGTCACCTTAATAACATGAATTTTCTTTATGCACTGGGCAAACTAACTTAATTTAAATTAAAAAATAGAATATAAAAATAAGATTTTTTTTTGAGACAGGGTTTCTCTGTGTAGCTTTGTGCCTTTCCTGGAGCTCACTTGGTAGCCCAGGCTGGCCTCGAACTCACAGAGATCCGCCTGGCTCTGCCTCCTGAGTGCTGGGATTAAAGGTATGCTCCACCACTGCCCAACTGGAGGGATAACTCAGCCGTTAAAGGCCAGACTCACAACCAAAAATAAGATATTTTATGTATTAACTCTTTGAAAAATATGACATTTTTCTATTGTTTACATTTCCTTGAATAACAAACATTGCACCTCTTTCAAAGATTTTCTTGCAATAAAAAAATCTACCATTAATTACAGTCAGAATACACACTATCACATGTGGCCTTTATACTTGCAGCGGCTCATCTTCATTGTCAACCTGACCAGATATGGAGTACTTAAGACACATGCTTCTGAATATGGAGATACAGCTTGAGTATGCATTATGCCATGGCTTGTGGTTCCATACTGTAAGAAGAGAGAAAAAGAAGAAGCCAGCTGAGTACAATTCACTACTCTGTTTCCTGAATGCAGATGCAACTTAATCAGCCACCTAATTTCCTCGGCCCCATGCCTTTCCCAACTTGATCTATTGTATTCGTGTAAATCGTGAGCCCAAACAAACTCTTCTCTCTTCAGTTGCTTTTGTATTTGTATTTGTATTTTGTGTTGCTTAAGTATTTCATCCTAGAACATAGATATCAACTAATTCAAGACTTTATAGCTGTTATTGAAGATTTTTCTCTCTTCAGGTTCCTCTACGTAAAAGATGAATATTGTTGTGGGATGTCTTTCTGTACACTGTGAATCTGTGTTACTCCTGTTGGCTAATAAATAAAGCTGCGTTGGCCTATGACAGGGCAGGGTGGGGCCAGGTGGGAAAATCCAAGGGAGATAGTGAAAGGAGAAAGGAGAGTAAGGGGAGACGCCAAACTGTCGTCCAAGAAGCCACATGTAATGGGACGTAGTAAAGCCACAGGACATGTGGTGATACATAGATTAATAAAAATGGGTGAATTTAAGACAAAAGAGGTAGCTAGCAAGAAGCCTGCCATAGGCCGTACAGTTGGTAATTAATATAAGTCTCTGAATGATTATTTTATAAGCAGCTTCAGGACCTCGGGGCCAGGTGGGACACAGGAAAACCCCCAGCTACATAATATTTGTTGAAAATCCACTATGGGCAAATTTTTATTTTTTCATAATTGTAAAATTTGTGCTACAATAGAACACCTTTATTCATTTATTGAAGTCTGTTTGTACTTCTATGTACTTCTGTCCTATGTGATTGTTTTCTTCTTAGAAGTTGTGTGGTGATATATTGTGTACCCTAACAAAATTTGCCTGAAGATCAGAGACGAGAACAAGCCACTAGATTAAACATAGAGGCCAGGCAGTAGTGGCACACACCTTCAATCCTAGCACTTGAAAGCCAGAGATCCATCTGGATTGCTATAAATTCAAAACCACCCTGGACTATGTGAGATTGACTCAATCTAGGAGAGAAACAGAGCCAGGAAGTGGTGGCACACACCTTTAATCCAAGTACTTGGGAGTCACACACTTTTAATCCCAGTACTTTTAATCACTTTCTAGCCACTCACACCTTTAATCCCAGTATTTGGGAAGCACACAGGCCTTTAATCCCAACACTAAAAAGGAAGTGATATGACTGGGAAGGGAAAGGTATGTAAGGCATGAGGAGACAAGAACTAAATCCTTTTGTAAATATTCTTCTTTAGATACACCCAAAGATAGGGCCAGCTCCAAACAAAGCATTGAAGGACAAGTGAGGAACAGAATAGCTACCAGACCACCTGCTAGGTACCTGAAGCCCCTGAACTAAGGTAAAATGTCCTTGTCCTCTCAGAGGCAACCTGGCTCCTAGATGCATATCTTTGTTTCTTGTGCAGATGAAGCTCAGACCATCCCTTGCCTTCAGGCCTAGTGACTTTCCATAGCAATTAACTGAGAACAAAAGAGATCATCAGTATTTTTCTGTGCATAATTATTGCAGTTTCATTCACAGATGTTAAATTCACATAGCAGCCTGAGTGTGTATGTGCCTATGCTTGTATTATTGTCTCCCACTGTGCGTGTGTATATGTGTGTGTGTGTGTGTGTGTGTGTGTGTGTGTGTGTGTGTGTGCATGTGCACTTACTGTGTGTCTCTAACTCTGCACTTTATAAGCCATATGAATTTATACTTAATCTATATACCATTTTCTTTCTTGGCCTGAAGTTTCATAAAGAGAATTCCAAATACTATTAAAAGAGGAAACTGTTGGTCTACTGGATGAATAATGCTACATACATTTTCCATGGATAATATTTAGTACTCTTCTTCTCAAAATTGATCATCCATGCATATACTTTTCCCTGGAAGCTATGAAATCTCAGCAGATCTAGTGGAGAAAACAGTAAAAGCAGGAAAAAGTCTTCAGCTCCATGTTTCTTACAGGTTCTACTATTAAAGAGCTTCTTCCACATTGGTGATGTTGCTTGCCTACATAGGAGGGAGGCAGAATTTGCAAAGTTTGAGTCTTTCTGTTTATAACCTTCTTTTGCTTCTCTGCTGCCAATCTCTCCATAAATTATGTAGACGTGACAAGTAGTGTTATTCCATCACTTTCTAGCCAAATATAAGCAAATGTAAAGCTGTCTTTGTGGATCAACATAATTAACTGTTCAACTACAAAACTGAGAGTTAGGTCACACACAAAGATTATGGAAATGATTATGAAAAAATACCTCCAGGTGCTTTTCAGTAGCCACAAATAATGTATAAATATAAGCTTGTTGGTTTAGCCCCACAGACCTGGGTTCTATTGACCGAAGCTACTGGAAACTATTCCAACGTTTGTTCAATAGGAAAAATCTTCTCTACCACAGAGATGAAGCCCATTCTCCTTGATTTTTTTTTCACATTACAGTGTTTTTGATATAGTAGCAATTACACAGATTTAGAATTGGTTAATAGTGATGGACATGAGGCTGATAGAAACCAAGTATTATACTGAAAAAGGTTATTCACATGGAAATTTTACAATTTGGAAGAAATACATCTATCTCTTAATTGTATCTGCTCGATTCACTGAAAGTGTCAGAATTTTTTAGAAACTTGAACCCTAAATGATCCAGAACTAATTCAATCCACTCTACCAGATTCACACTCAAAATCATCAAACTATTTGTTAAATTTAAGAGTTGAATTTACCACAAATGTCAGTTTCTGGAAAAATATAATACAATGTTCATTGAATATGCTATTGTTATGTAAGGCTTATTTTCTATCTGTATGGTGTGCTCCATATTATGAATATTTTACAATTATCACTTGTAAATAATTAAATTAAGGTGATGTAAAAATAAGATGTAATTATAAATTTTAACTATTTCATATCAGATTGATATTTACATGAAACTTAATACTAACAATATAAGATTCAGCATAAAATAAAATTCAGCAGCAAAGACATACCTGTCAGAAATAAATTTTTTTCCTTAAACATAAATCTACTTTAATATTTAATAATAATTATATCTGAAAATTTTCAGAACATTGGATATTAAATACACTACACTTTAATATCTTAGCTTCAAATAATCAAAGATGGACTACAACTAAATAAAATTATAAACATATTGAGGAGAGAGTTACACAGTTATATTTAAAATGTAGGATACCATCACCACATTTAATGAGTCTATCAAAGTGTATTAAAGTAGATTTTAGTGGTGAAACTGATGGGTTTATGCTAGATGAATCTGCCAAACAGTAGTCTATTGTCCATTATGCTTTCTGCATTTTTGTTTAAAGACAATGCAAAGTTTAGATCTCCTCTCTTGACTGCACATTATATGCTCAAAACAGAATTAATTTACTCTGATATTTATTAAATCTATGTGCAGTGAATTTGAGCCCTTGCCTTCGGGGTTGTGAACATTTATCCAGTTACACTTTAGAATGCCTTACCAGACATGATCTGCAGGAGCATTCTACTACAGCCTTGCTCAGACACTTCCTATTGTCTAATGAAAATAACACCCTGACTGTCAACTAACCTACCAATTGATAATATTTATTCTAACTCCACCTTTAGTACTTTTATTATTCTTCTATAATTTTCATCATGTGTTTAATGGTATGCAATGCAATCAGTTATTCTTGAGTAAAATTATAACAAAAATTTGTATCACTCTTTTATATTTTTGTAGGTTTCCAGGTGTTCTCAAACTAACAAAGCAAAAGACTGGAAAAAAAAAGAGCATTAACACAGAAATATTTATTTCCTAACTTCCTTTTTTTTTTAAACCAGGAAGCACGCATGTCATCCAAGACTTAAGATCTCCTGCTACAGCTAAGCAGACACTGGTTAACAGTAAAACTATGCCATGAAATTGAGAGGAATGGGGATTTTATCATCCTTCTTTTCTGTCACTGCCATGGGGGAGACAGAATCCAGAACGACTTAGTAGCCCTGTGAAACTTTCAGAGCTGAAAACATGGAGAGGGAGATTATAAAGAAGCTAGAGATATAGATAGTTAGTTAGATATATATATAGATAGATAGATAGATAGATAGATAGATAGATAGATAGATAGATAGATAGATAATATGTACATGTATGTGTATATATATATACATGTTAGATATAGATACACAAATGATGATACAGAGAGAAAAATAAATGATAGGTAGACAGATAGATAAACAGATTTAGAAACAGATAAGAGTCAGAGACAGATAGATGATAGATAAACAGATAGATAAGTAGGTAGATGACAGTTAGATAGATACATAGATAGATACATAGATAGTAGATAGACAGTAAGTAAATTAATGGTAGATAGATGATAGTAGATCAATAGATGGTAGGTAGATAAATGATAGATAGGTAGATAGATAGATAGATAGATAGATAGATAGATAGATAGATAGATATAGACAAAGAAACAGAACTAGAGAAAGGGATAGATAATAGTTAGATATCATCATAGAGATGAGATAGAAAAGATGGGGAAGAATCAAATTTGGAAGAATATGGTTTTGACTACAATGGGTGAGAAAATATAATCAAATAGACTATGGAATACTCAATAATAACAGTAACTGATGTGACATCAAGGTCTCAGAAATCATTACTCTTTAAAATTTGACATCAATGAATTAATTCACTACTCAAAAATAAGATCTTAATAGACCAAAAACTTTATGATGCCTTCATAATAATTGTACTATGATGTGGAAAAAAGCATACAGCAGAAGTAACCAAAGGCATATATGCCTAAAGCTTCCTTTGTTTGATATTTTATATACACAAAAATCCAAGAAGCATAATATGAAAACACATCAGAAGGAGAAAGTGCTATTGTGAATTGACAATTTGCTTCAGCACCTTCAAGAGCTGTAGAAGCTCCTGCTCAAGGAAGCACACAAAGGCCTTCTCCAGTTCTTTGCTCTACCCAAGTCTTTATTTTATTCTCTATGTCTCTGTCTGTCTGTCTGTCTCTCTGTTTCTCTTGCTTTTATTAACTATGTGTAATTCAGTCTTAAATCTTGTTATTGGGTAGAAACGGAAAGGCATGAAGATATTGTTATTTTTTCTACACTTGCCACTGATTTCACTTGATCTGCTTTTCATATCTTTAACCTTTATAAGAAACTGCCAGTCCAAGTCTCTGTAGTGTTTTCCACTCCCATTACCAATGACTAAAGTGATTGAACAATTTTTCTGTGTCCTCCCCACCTATGAAGCTTTGCTTATTTGTTTATCTATCTAAAGTGTTATCAAAGCATGAATTGATATAGCACTGTGGTTTTAATTTTCATTTTTCTACTGACATATCATATTGAGCATCACATTTTAATATTTATTTACATTCTGTATATCTTCTTTAAGGAGAAGTACATTCACATCTTTAGATTTTTAAGAATTTGTATTTTTCCTCTGAGCTTTAACTTGAAGAATAACTGAAGATTTTGTATGTGAGTAAGATGTAGGAAGAAGCACCATATGGCTCCGAGGGAAGAACATGGAAGAATTGACTAAGAAGAATGAATAGAGCCATTGAATACCACAAAATGTCCAAACATAATGAGCCATCACTCCTTTCCCACACGAATGAATGGGTCAATAAAGGGATGACAAATGTAGATGTGAGGTCGTTCAGAGAGTAGAGAAAGAAATGGTTCTTAGAAGGAAATGGACAGATACAAATCCAAATGTGGAGGATCCTACTCAATTCCAATAGTCAATGTGTCTTTAACATCTAAAGTGGATGGGATATCCAAATTGGAAAAAAAGAAAAAAAATCCTAGAAATTCATACCATATTTTAAAAAATCACTCTAATTAATTATAGATGGAAATAGAAAACACAAAATTAAAGAGCTCTGAGACTGTGCATGAGAGTTTGTGAAAAGAACTCTATCTTTGGTAGAAATTTCTGCAAGGCCAAGGAATGTATTAAAGCCTCTATGACATGGAGAGGCAGGAATGTGTCAAGTCTAGAGCCAAACTTTCTCATGGCATCTTTTGCTTCTTTAATAGTCATTTATTGCCCTCCTCTGTATAAAACCTAACATCCTTGTGACCATTAGGCAAATCCTCTGGAATGTATGACTAGACCCCTAGTTTCTGGAGAACATTTCATATCTATTTCCCCAGTGGGACCCAACTTCAGCATCATGTTACACAGATCACTACCACACCAGCATATTTATCTTGTTGTGTTTTGTTATATTTACCTTTATACAATATTAGCTCCTCATACCTTTCAACAATACTAGTTTAAGGTGTTTTGGCAGGGGGTCTAGGATTAATCATTTTCTTTCCACTGTGGCTAACATACCATTGAATCCAAATTTATCATTTAATTACTGCTTGAAAACCAGGATATCTAAAAACATAATAAGATAATAAATGAATTAAGATACTTTGTGATATAACTTCATTTCTTAAATAATTTATTCTTCAATTCACATTAATTAATGTTCATATGTTATCAATAATATTAATTATACAATTTTAACTACACACTTACATTATTGATTATTTTATGGTATATACTCAAAGAATGTCCAAAACTTAGAAAGGATGATCCTCATTTTAGATGAACCAGGAAGTAGAAGAATGACAAATAAGTACAAATACACACCAACACACACACACACACACACACTCACACACACTCACACACACACACACACTCCTTCTGATCAATTTTTCTTCACATTTTCTTACCCTGCTTGGAACTATTATCATCACCATTTCATTCTGAATATTCCCTGTTGGTGATACTCAGTGTAGTTCTCAGCTTCATATTCAATATATCTTCAAAAGTCATGAAGAATTTGGATGACTTCCTTTAAAACTCTTTTATATTCATATTTTAAACTTCTATTTTATGTGTCTTCAATGAAGAAAGAAACCTATACAGGCATTACATATAATTTTCACTTCATTTTCGCAGAAATACAAGATGCAAAATAATTCAGGGTCAAGAGAGAATGATCTGGACATTAATAGAGTCCTTGAAACATATAAGCAAGATCTGAGTAGGACTGTTCATTCATGTTAGTATTTTCAAAGACAAAAGATGAAATTATAGTTTGAGAGGGGAGAAGTTTGAAACCCAGGGTAACTAAGGTATATGAATGACAATCAGTAATTTGTGAATCACCCACTCTTCAAAGGTGCCCCAGCAAATGTTAATTTCACAACTTATTCTGAAATACTTTTGCTAAATTCAATTATTTGTGAAAAATGTTTAATTAATATACTGATGGCCTAAGGAATATCTGACTTCATAAGAATGGTATCTGGGCCGGGGGTGGTGGTGCACGCCTTTAATTCCAGCCCTCGGGAGGCAGAGCCAGGCAGATTTCTGTGAGTTCGAGGCCATCCTGGTCTACAGAGTGAGTTCCATGAAAGGTGCAAAGCTACACAGAGAAACCCTGTCTTGAACCCCCGCTCCCCCCAAAAAAGAATGGTATCTGAAGCATCCAAACCTTAGAAATTTGAATTATTTGCTTTCATGGTGTTTTCTAGTTTCCCCTAGCACACTTTTTCCTGTAATACATTTTAGGGAATGCCACATTTTCTCACTTGGTTTCATTCTGATCATTTATCTTTCTCATTTACCAGTGTGCTTGGACACTCAGGCTAAAATATTCTTAAGTTTGCTTTTCTCTTAACAGTGTCCCAAAAGGCAGACAGAACTCCCTTTCTTCTTTTCTCCTGGAGAGTAGAATTACATCATGTGTTTTGATAATACTTCATCATAATAGTACCAAAAGCTGTGCTGAACACGTGCAAAGAAACAAGTCCATGTTATTTTTAGGAGTGTGCCAAACATCCATGGATTTTATGTTCTTTTTTCTAGCTCACAATTCCTGGTAGATCCAAACACTTAATATTACACAACATTAAACTCCTGGTATTTCGTTGTTACTATAAATGTATGCATTCATATAAAAATTCAAGATATTTATCATCTTTAATTTCAGTATTTTGATGCTGAATATGTAAAAAAAAAACCCTGAATGTCCTGATTAATATTACTTTAACTATAGCCCTTTGTGTCATGGAGAAAGTTTTCTTGGTGGACCCTGAGCTGTACATCTTAGGTGTATTCTTGGGTGATTTTGGAAATCTTGCTCTTGTCTTTTTTACAAGGCCTAGCAAGTTAATTTGTAAGGAATGATGCCAATTGACCTTTGGAATATGAAGAAAAGTGTTTGTTTTTAGGTTGCTATCATTTCTCTAGCAGCACTTGGAGCATATAGTATGTGTTTATGTCAATCTCCAATATCTGCTTTCTTTCTTTCCATTTCTATTAGCTGTACATATAATTAGAATAGAAAGATTACATCTTTTTTTTAGCATTTCTTCTCTCTAGATATAATCATATGACTGTTGTCAAGGAAATAGGACGTTTTAAAGCATTTTTATAAATCTGGTACTGGAATGCTTCTTTTGCTACCATTGTTTTCTCTTCCCTTAAACTAATGCCTGAGGTCAGTTGGATCTATGAGCAATATACCTTCCCCAATGATAGTTAACAGAGAAAAGAGGAATGCCATGAAATAATACACTTAAAACATGTAACTGTGTCCATATACAAATACTGATATCTATTCATTGTTTCCTTGTGCTACTTTAAAATACTTTGATAAATAATATAATTTAGAATAAAATAACACGATAGTATGATCATGTTTTGCATGATTGCAAGAAGAGTCATTATATTTTTACTTTTTATTAAAGCCACCCAACACACTAACCCATATTTTCATTGTTGCAAGACTTTTTGGCTTCGTGCAGTTTACTCCCTAATCACTACTCTGGGAAGTGATAGGACTGCCAAGTGTGGAAACACAGATTTACTGTAATTATAGGTCAATTCCATTTATTCTTTCAAAACAATTCATTACTAAAGCCTCAAAGCTAACATAATAGAGATAAGTGGCAATTGCAGTTTTATTGGTAGGCCTTCATGTGGATAATCTGCAATTCACTGTGCCATCCTTACTTTCAAGAATCAGACATATTGCTTCTCCCAACGATAAATATAAAGGTGGATTCTTATCTTGGGAAATTTGAATTTTCTAGGAGCAACAGAATTATGTTATATTAGGTGCCAGTTGGTTTTAATATTTAGTGTTTCTAGGAAACTAATGTGTAGCTTGGCTGACTGTCTTCTTAGGTGCCGTGTTAAGTTTCCCCATACTTCCATATTCAGATAAGAGCAGTTTTCAAAGACCCTTCTGAGATTCCTATATCAAAGTTTCTACTCCAGAAATTTATCAAAAGAGAATAGCTATGCAATAACGTCACACTAAACATATACCTATATCTATAGGTCTCATATACGATTGTGGAAAAAAATGATTTCCTTATGTAGCTTAGAAGTTCCTATATTTTGTCTTACATCACACTTGCCTGGAGAGTTAATTTATGCTCAATTTTCTGGACACCACAGTTGGAGAGTCTACTTTTGTGGACTAAGGTAGGGTCTAAAACTTTACATTTCCTGTACGTTCCCAGATGTCATTAGTGTTGTGTGTTCCATTGCTATAGTTAAGACCCATTAATAAATAACAAGATGAGTAAACACATGGAGACAGGTGGCAAATGCATAGAGCTGGTGCATAGACAGGTGAGAATATGGTCGTTCTGATGATCAAAACACATTTCCTGGGTGAAGGGGCATTTTCTGGCGGTGAAAGGGAAACTGCAGATGGAGACATTCCAAGTAGAATTAGTAGTCTGAGGGGAAGTCATGTATATTTTGGGTTTATATCAAATCAACCTGGATGAAGTATACTGTTGGTAAGAGAAGGAAATTAGGGTAGTAGTATTGTAACATAAACTGCTGTGGGATTCAGCAGGAGCCATGGGGAATATTAAGCAAGCATAGGTATAGAGGATAGAAAACTCTATGAACCTTGAATTTAGATTAGTAAATATCTCTTAACATCCATTTTTAGTTGTATGATCTTGGGCTAATTGCTTAGTGTTTTTATGAATCTCATTACCTGCTTCAGTGAAATAGCTATGTTTCTTATGATTTCTGAGAAAAATAAATGACTATGTACTCTGGTTTAATTAATATGCATATTCTGTGACCTCATACCTCATTTTTGTACTCAATTATCTACTGATAATTTTTTTTTTTACTACTCTGATAACACAGTTTCTCACCGCTGGCCTCCACTTGTGTGGCCAAACCCCAACGGAGAACCAGACAGTCTGGTATTTGTAGTTTCATGTTGTTGTCCCCCAGCCAGGCAGGAAGTCACTATGAGTTAACGCTTATTTTCCTTTTAAAAATGAGTAATTGACAAACTTGTTTTCACTTCTGGGCATTATAAGCATAATATTTAAAATAATATGTTGAGGTGAGAATATATGAAAGCCCAAGGCAAAGGAAATATACTTCATTAGATAACTTAATATTTCAACTTGGTTCATGGGTATATCGATTGAAATAAGAAGGTAACTCTGCAGTCACTTAAATTCTCTTCCTAGGCTTGAAGGTCTCATTGTACACAGAGTATTCACCAGGTAACTGAAGGTAACATTAAAAAAAAATCTTGTTGTGATTTAAGTGCATTTAATTTAGTTAAGTTTATGTTTACTTAAACTGATTGAAACTGCCAAAATGAAACAAAAGACTATTCCATCCTTTTGGAGTAAAAAGAACCAACTGTGCTGTTTATATAGGGCATTGGGAGTGGATTTTCTTAGCAGCCTCAAGAGTCCAGTTTCAAACTCAGCATCATTATAGAGACAATGGACTCTTGCAATATGAAAAAAATTTTTTTTCAGAGAACTGTCAACCTAATTGTAAACTATTTTGAATAACATAGCACAACAGTTGTTGAGAAATTTACAAACCCCTCCCCATCTATTCTGTTATAAAAAGTGGAGTTCTGGGCCAGCCCACACTGGCTTATGAGGATAGAAGACTGTATGTTTCAAAAATCTTTTGGAGTAATTGTGAAAACGGACACCATATTAAATAATATTTATGTTGGGCTACACTTAATCAAGATACAGTGGATACAGAAAGCATGTCAAAGCATCAGTTCAGTTACTTTCCTGTATTTTTACTCTTTTCTTGTGCCTTTAGAACACTCTGTAACTTCCCTCAACTCAGTATCAGCGGTGTCCTCAAACTAGTTAGATTACCCACAAAGGACAGCGTGATCTTCTCCGAGGACATTCCTGCCTACTGACGTTCCCAAAGATTAACAGTGGAAGGACTTTAGAAGCCTCCACATCGTACAGGACGATATATTCAATTCTACGGTCTGAGATTTAGTTTTCCATCTCCTGAGGCCAGAGAAGTTTCACTTTATGATCTGCAAAGATTGAGCCCCTGAAGAGTGACAGTGTTAGTGAGGAAACCTCGCTCTATTTACGAGGTATCAGTAAATCCACCATCTCTCATTCTCACTTTGCCATTGCACCTACGGGGACTTGCTGCCACTAGTTTCTGAGGCTTTAAAACGTGCCACAAACTGGGAATTCTTTAGCGTTCCCCACGGCCAGACACGGAACCAGGTTCTTGTCATTTATTCCCACGTTCCACTAACGTACCCATCCATTAGCTTTCAAAATGCTGTTGCTTTCTGCTGTCTTACTCTTAAGTTTTTGTTTTGTTTTCCTCTATGTTTTAATCTCCTGTTCATACTCTAAAAATCAATGTATTTCCACTTTAGACTTCTCAGAATATAGAAGCTTCAGGGTTCTATTCAAACTGAAAGTAATTACACACAAGAAACCTGGAATTTTTCAACAGTGTCTGGAACCTGCGACTCAGTGAAAGGTTGATGGAGGTTTCTGCTAGAATGCTTTACTATGTATCCTTGATTTTGTTTTAGCTGCCAGTTGCTGAAGGAAGGCTATGATCTTAAATGGGAGGAACTGTCATTTCGGGCGACAGTTCAGCTGTCCAGCAGTTTGGTGCAGAAATTTACACAGAAGCCGGCAATAGCAATTCTTGACGTGGCCATTGCCTGAGCTACCTGTTTATGCCAGTAACTGCTCTGACATTTTTCCTATTATTTTCAAGATAATTCTTGAATCTCATCAGTGATAGAACCATCCTTCCTTTCCTTCTACAGATGAGAAATTTATGAGTGGGGGGACATTAATTAATTAAAAATACTCAAAGCTATTTGAGAAGTCAAGAAAGGTCTTCAAACGCTGGTGTAGTTCTACAATTTTTATTTCCCCCCTTTATAGGCTAAGCAAATGTACTACTGTATTCAAATGCTTACAGTACTAACCATGTCTCAGACAGGAAGTGCTGAGAAAGTTTATTATTCAAAAAGGCATTCCTTAATTGTTGTTACATAGGCACACACACACACTATACATATATTTCTAAATATATAAATGTAGAAATGACCCCAGTCTGTATAATGTTACTTGTATGTTTTCAAGGATGACCATTTGATATTCGATAACTGATTGGACTGTATAATGTTACTTGTATGTTTTCAAGATCATCATTTGATATTTGATAGCTGATTGGTGTGGTCTTTGCTGGGGATAATTTTCTCCTGCTCTCAGCATTTGTTAGTTCCTTCTAGATATTCATGTAAGAGTATGACCCGAAGGAGAAGAAATGGATCTAAAACCCTAGAAACAAAATCCCTATAGTGACAAGCAGAATTCATCTTCATTCCCGAGATAAGTAGGAGAGAGAAAGAGCCTGCTGCCCCTACTTATTTTTGCCTCCAAGGTCCTGCTCTCATCCCTCACTACCCAAATAAAAGCAAGAGATGAATGTGGCTTACAGATATACTCTATTAATACCTCTGTTTTAGTACACTGCAAAAATGTATGTGGGAAGGCAAAGCTAAATATGCATGAAAGAGGGGATATCATTGGCTGATATTTATTAACCACTTACTCTACTAATCAGCTTTAGGATACAAAGATATACATTCTTCTAAGGAATGACCAAGCTAGTGATAGGCGTGACAAAAAAGTTGCCATGATGCAACAACTATTCAACACCTGTCTACATGCTAAAAATATAAAAATACTGATTTGTAAATACATATATGTATATTATATTTAAATTTTTGGTGTTTAGCCTTTCTGTTATATACCTTTAAAATGCCCAATGGCTACTATAAATACAAAGCTTGTTTTCTATGTCAATTTAAAGTGGCACCAAGGATTTAATAATAGTCATTATTTTACTTCTGAAATTATTTGGAGAAGAAAGTCTCTGCTGTTTGTTTTCCAATCAGTACTGCTATTCATTTTAGTTCCCATCAGTTGTTTCCATCAACATTGACTTGTAGAATACAAAATCAAACTGTGTGTGTCCAGTCATTTTTTTTTCTGATAAAGGGCTGAATAAAGATTGATTATTTTGCCCTGAGCCCAGAGATGAGTTATTTTCTAAAGAAGAATTCTAATTTACACTCAAAAGTTTTCAGTTTTTAAGCAGTCAGAATTTGCTATTTTGAGTGAGCTTCTTTTTTTTTTTAACATGCTTCTGTATAAATTGACTGGTTCTAAATTCTGATATGTAAGTGCACTTTCTCATTACTCCTTTTTATATGTCTTGTTAAGTAAATGCTTCAAGCATAACTTGTTTTGATTTGCTACCCCCTACAATGGTGTTTTAATGCCCTAGGGAGAATCTCCTGATTCCTAGACTATTGTACTCATTTCTCTATTACTAAGTAGATTTTTGCATTATGAATTACATTTCAAGTGGCTGTGTCCTGAGCAGATGACAGAGTATTTCATTTCCAAACTATTATAAATTAACAATATTTTATATACAGGGGCATATATATGTATTTTATGTTAAAAGTTGTATTAGAAGTTCACAAAGTATGGCATTGAAAGTATTTCATATACATAGCTACGCATTTTTTATCCAAGTGATAAATATTGTCTGGTATCATTAGCATAACAATGTCCTCAGCATAAGGCTGGCTAAGTACAAGTATTCTCCAGCTTTCTGACCTCTAGATTATCATGTCTTCCCTGCTTCATACAAGCAGGGAATTGATTGTTTTATATGCTGGGGCTTGCCATTAGCTATTTTGATGATCATTTTGATTATGACTGAACAGCGTAACTGATTCAAGCAGAAAAATGCTTCGTATTGCATATCTGTGACTATATCACCTTGGAAAAAGTGTCCTCAACCTTGGATTCAGTTGGTCCTTTGAAGACCACAGAAAATTTACAGAGGAAGGGATGGAGTGTGAAGATGGTTCTGGTGGTTAACAATAGTTTTTCAAAAATAGAACTGTTGCCATTTCTGGCTAAATGCATATGGTGTGAAAAATGTTTAGCAAGATCTTTGGCTTTGAAACAATGGCCAGAAGCCATTCTCTTTTTCCAAGCTAGGATTGCACATAGTACCTTCAGATATTGCCAAATATCCCTGGTTGTCAACATTTTCCTCCCTTACCAACTATGATATTACTAGTACAAAATTAGTTTTTTTCTGTCTGTTTCTGTGTGTGTATGTATGTGTGTGTGTGTGTGTGTGTGTGTGTAAGAGGATATCAGGAGGGAGAACAGGCAATTGTTGCAATTTTTCTTTTCACTGTCATACGTTCACAAAGAAAAGTTATCTTACATTGGCTGAAGACAACAATGCTATCTTGAATTATGTGCTTGATGATAGTACTTTCTTATTATTGTTACAGACCTCTAGTGACAAATTTTAGAATGTGGTGCCTCAGCATGACTTACAACGACTGTAATCTAGCCTTTTCTTTGTTCAAATTCTTCTTGTGTAAGTCTAAGATTTCTTCAATTACTCATCTATGAGGATATTTAAATCAGCCTTTTTTTCATTATGAATGGGTCATCTTCAATGCTTGTACTCTTTATCCATAAATACAACTCACTAGTTCTTATGAATATTAAGGATGCCAACTCAATTTTCAATATTCCCAGTAAACCTCAACATATAGATTATATTGATACAATTTTATTATTTGTGTATGGTCAATTTTCTGTTTGGGGTATGTATAAATTGCATTGTTTAGGACATTTAAACTGTGTATGTAGATTTCCAAGTAGACATTATGTAAGCAGGAACTAATTCACCCCCAGTTTCATGTTGCCATTATAAGTAGGATTAATGTCCTTAAAAAAAAGATACACAGAATCAAACTTTCCTCTTCAGCCATGGGAGAATATGCCAGAATGCAAACACCATGACCCCAAAAGTTGATTCTTGCTGTGAACAAACTTCTGACTATAGCACTATCATACACATCTTGTTTTTGGGAACTGTGAGAAATGGTTCTTGTTTAGATACACCCTCTTTTATGTTTTTGTTGCAATGGCCTGAGTGGACTTACTCATCTTTGTTCCTGATGTCTTCTTTAGTTTTCATGGCTAGAACTGTTAGATAAAGAGGAAAATTAGCATCTTATATTCAAATATGACACTGATATATTGGGCCACAAGACTTACTTCTTGAATGACAAAGAGTCTATAAAGAAACAGAAAGTTGGGTAAAAAGAAAAAAAGAGAGAACTTAATCCTTTCTGGTGAATGCAGGCATTTAATAAAGTGTTCAGGTTTCTCATCCCTAAATTATTTTTATTCTAAAAGACTGAAGATGTATAATGTACAGATTAAAATCCATGATATGAAAAATACACATACTTATTATTGTTTTCCTTTAATATAAATAAACATGTCACTTAAACTTCTACAATTTCCTTGTAATTAAGAAATTTTAAAAAGAGGACAATATCGCAAAAGCTACATCCCCAGACTCAACTGTGGATACCCACTGAGATATTAAATCCAGTTAAAACCTATTTATTTTGACTTAAAGACAGAGGGAAGAGGAAGAACAATTCATATTGATTTTTCATTCATTCTTATTCACCATTTCATTTCACTTCTCATTTTTCTTACTCTACCTCTCCTGTATTGTCTTGCTTATGAATCACTCAGCACCAATAATTACATTAAACTTGAATCATTTCCCCTTATAGGAATCCTATCCCCAAATGTGACTTTCTGTAGAACTTTTTTGTGGTTCTTCTATAAGATCACACTAGCCTTTGATTTTTCCAAGCTAAGTTCTCTGGAATTTTGAAAATTTGAAAATACAAGTTTCTGTGATTGATGCCACTGGAGAGGAATAGAAAGGGAGCTACCTATTTGGGACAGCAGTACATCTTCTGGAGGAAATACTAACAACATGAACACATTATCTCTACTTGGCTTACAGGGTGGCTTGAAAGGCAATATGGGCAAAGAAAGCATTTTTTTCCCCTTCAGAGGTGCTAACAGGAATCAGTTAGATCTACAGTGCTCTGTTACCATGGGCCATCTGCTGGAAATGTAGTCAGCTCTGTCACACATAACCCTTATTTATATAACATTCCTTTCAGGGAATTTTACAAGTAATTATCTATCAAGGAGTATTTTAGGTCATCAATAAGCTAGTTTTTTTTTCAAGAGAATAAGAAATGGTGGAAGAACCTTCACTGAAAATTATTACTACAAAACAGCACTTT
>CABHPQ010156929.1:43575-66893 GCA_902168405.1 Peromyscus aztecus | reverse complement strand
TTCAAAACAATAATTGTTTAGTAATTAATAATAGTAAATAATAATTTCATATTTATTGGCTATAAAAAACAATTTGGAAATTTCTGCTACATCTTTTTGTAGTGATGTATCTTAATAAAACCATGGAAAGATGTCAAAAAAAAATCACCCTCCCTCATATCAATTGTAGGATATCTCGAACAATTCTTTGTTTTTCTGAACAATTCTTACTCATACACATAACAGTTGATAAGTTTCTACAGACTTTGCAGAGCATGTATATATAATGACCATCAGTTGATCAAAGATTTTAAAGATTTTAAGTAGAACTTAAGTAAATTTTCATCTCTACAAAAAGTCCAACCAGTAGTAAATTAAATTTAAATTAATTAAATTAAATTAAATTTAAGGTAAAATTTTATTCTGCAAGGCACATTTATGGCTGGTTAGAATTCTATGTGAGGCTTGTGAGAACCCAACTCTAAAATTATCTTAATTTCCAGAAAAAGACCAAGACTTTGAGATGAGAAGTATTCACTTTTAGAGTATCACTTCCTGGCATGCTTCTGAGCCTAAATGGAATCGAAAGCTAGGCCATTAGACTGTGAGCAAGTATGTGAAAAGAGTTTATCACCAAATGAGTGTTGTCAAGTTGCAAAAGTCAGCATTCTGGACACAACTATCAACAACCAGTATAGGGTGAAAACTGTACTTCTTTAATAGATTGTGAGCAGTGACAGCATGTCTTACAATTTGATTAACAAGAGGCTAAAGCCTTATAACCTCTGCTACAGTGTTTTCTCCTTAACACATGGCTCATGTGGAAAAAACAAAGCTCTGTTTTATTAAGGGATGTCTGGCCCAATATAAGGATGCTGATGGACTACTGGATAATAGAAAATGACTGGCTAGTGAGGATCTAGAGGAGAAAAAGCAAAACACCGTGGAAAATGAATTTGGAAGTACTAGCATAGAAATACTAGCATAAAAATACAATAGAAAAGACAACTTGACTACCAGTAGCTCATAGCCAGTCTCTGTGTGACAAACACAATTCAATAAACATAAAACCACATAAAAGTACTTAAAGGCAAAAGTCACATGATCCAACTCAGTGGATGCCAAAAAATCCTTTGACAAAACTGAACCCATATTCATGATATAAGCCCTTGTATGTTTAGGACTATAGGGAACATATCTAAACATGATAAGAGTTGTATGTGAGAAACCCACAGCAACATTATCCTAAATGAAGAAAATGTTCAAGAAATCCTACGGAAATCAGTCATGAGACGTGATTATTCACTATCTCCACTCCTTTTCAATATTGTGCTCAAAACAATGTCTAAAGTAATAAGCTAAGAGAAGTAATTAAAACAATAGAAATAGGAAAAGAAGTCAAAATCTCCTTATTCACGGGTGGCATATTAAAAATAAGATATCCCAAAAATAATACCAGAAAACTACTAGAAACATCAAGAATTTCAGCATTGTGGCATGGAAAAATAACAAACTTGCAAAAAGGACTAGCTTTTCTATACACTAATGAGAAAAATACAGTGAAGGTGATCATGGACACACTCTTATTTTTAATAGCCACAATTAAAATAAAATACTTAGGGATAAATGTAAGCAAGGAGATGAAAGACCTCTGCAATGAAACTTAAAACAAGGAAGAAAGATGTAAAAACACTAGAAAATGGAGAGACATTCCATGCTCATGTATTGGTATAATAAACATTGTGAAACTTACCATTTTACCAAAGTGTTTACCAATTTAAGATTTAATTCATTCTTAATAAAAATCCCATGTCATCCTTTCCAGAAATAGAAAAATACTATTCTAAAATTAGTACCAAAACATCAAAGTCCCCACACAGCCGAAAGAATCCTTAACAAAAAGAACAATGATAGCAGGATTACCGTTCCCAACCTCAAGATCCATTACAGAGCTACAGTGATTATAAACAATTAACTACTGGCACAAAATTAGTCAGGTAGACAAATGGAACAAAATTGAAGTCCCAAATATCATTTCATATAATAGCCTTTTCATATTCAAAAAAAGGCCAAAAATATACACTGGAGAAAGGCAGACTCTTTATCTAGTGCTACTGTAAAAACTAGATGTCCACATTTAGAAAGTGAAATTAGACTTGTTTCTATCACTTTGCTCCAATTCCAGCTCCAGATAGACCAAAGATCTAAACATGAAACCTGAATCTGCTAGAGAAAAACAATAATGATATATAATGTGAACATAGGAAAGGGCTTTCTGAATCGGACCCCATTTGCCCAGGATTTTGAGGCCAACAACAAGTGGGTCCTCATAAAACTAAAAACATTTCTGTACCGCTAAATAAACAGTCTGTCAGGTGAAGAGGAAGCTCACAGAATAGGAATCTTTGTCAGCTACATCTGATAGAGGATTAATAACCCAGAATAGATAAAGAACTCAAATGACAAAGACTTGGGGAAGCAAACAACCCATTCAAAAAATAGCTTTGGGATCTGAACAGAGAGTCTCAAAAGGATGAATTAAAAATGGCTAAGAAATACCTCAAAAATGTGATGGTCCCTAGAAATGACAGAAATGCATCTCAAAACAACTTTGAGATTTCATCTTACCCCAGTCACAATGGAAAAGTTCAACAAAACAACCTACAACATATGCTGGAAGGAGTAACTTAAAGTTCATCCTCATTGGTGGGATTTCAAAGTGCTTCAGCCAATAAGGGAATCAATGTGGATAATTCTCAACACCAAAATAAATTTAACATATGATCCAGCTATACCACTTTTTGATGTATGTCCAAAAGACTCAACATCCTACTCCATGCAGACTTTCTTAGCTATGCCGATTACTGCTCTTATTCACAGTAGCAAAGGAGTGGAAATGACCTAAATGTCTATCAACTGACAAATGGATAATAAAAATGTGGTACATATATAATCCAGAACACTATTAAGCTGTAAAAGTTAAAATAAAATAAAATCATAGACTTTGCTTGTAAATGGGTGTAACTAGAGTAGATTGTATTGACTACGGTAACCCAGACCCCCAAAGACAAATGTGTCATGTTCTCTCTCATCTAAGGATTCTAGTTACAAACTTTCAGAGTGAATATATATCATGGGGAAACTATAGAAACAATGAAACTAAAAAGGGGCAGTGGTGGGGTTAGCAAGAGAGAGGAGAAGAACAGGGTACAAGTGATTTGAATGTGGAATTGGGAAAACCTGGTGTGTCTTTAGGGAGTGGTGAGGGAGATGAGTACAGACTAAGGAGGGAGAAAGGTAAAATAACAGTAGGGGTGGCTGAAAAAGACATAAAGCATTACACTATTATTTATTTACCTAAATTTATATTTCATGTATATGTCTATACACTCATGGCTCTTCAAGGAAGAAGGGGCATAAAAATTGACTTTAGATAAATCCTGTTTTCCAAATATAATAAGGAAGTTACACAAATAAACTGAACAGCAATCGTTATGGAATGCACAAGATTTGTGTAAGATTAAGTCAAACAAAATACAATCACTAGAGGGGAAGCTAGGCATGCAATCCCACCACTAGCTGAAAAGCTGTTAGCATTGGATAGCTGCTGGGAAGAGAAGAGTTAGTTTTCTTTAAAAACATTAGCCTTTGTATGTGCGCCTGTTGTCAGTCTTTCTAGTTAGACTTTCTTTGGGAACACAAGCCCCCAAATAATGACATGGAGACTGGTTCTTAATTACAAAGTTTGGTCTTTAGCTTAGGCTTATTCCCAATAAACTCATAACTTAAATTAACCCATTTATATGAATCTACATTCTGCCATGTGGCTTTTTACCTCTCCTCCATTCTGTATGTCTGACTTCCTCAGTATCTCACTAGTGTCTCCCATTCACCTAAATTCATCTGCAGGTCCAATCTCTCCCCAGAAGTCCCACCTCCTGCCTTGCTATTGGCCGGTCAGCTCTTTTTTAATCCAATCACAGCAATAGCAATACATCTACACACAGGTACAAATATCCCGCAACATAGTCCACTCTACAGGTGTGGCCCTATCCCCCAAACTAACTGGGCAATACAAACTGGACTTGATAAGGAAATGAAAGAAGAAAATTCAAAGCTGGTGAGTAAGGAGGGCAAGCTGCAGAGGGTAGATATGGTGTTGGAGAAAAAAAAATGATCAAATACAGCATATGGAATTCTTAGAGAACTAAATAATATCTAAAAATAAAATAATTTCATGATGAAACATGAAAAATAATTCTCAAATATACTTTGGAAAGGAGTATTTGGCATGTCACATATTCTGGTAGCTAAAAATAAATTTTTTCAATCCCACGCTAATTGTGATACAGTAGAATTCTACCTGACCCTTTCTATTGTAGCTGGAGATCCAGTGGGCCATGTTTGCTCATATCTCACTCATTTTCTCTCGGTAGTCCTCACCTACTTCAGTAATTGTTATACATGCTACGCAGTTAGGCCATGCAAAGTCCTACTTTGTGATTTTTCTACTTTCTGAATCAATAATCATTCCTGGTTTAATTCACAACAGTTGCTAGATGGTTTGGAATGTTTTTTTTTTCTGAGAAATGTTAAATTTTGCTTTGACAAATCAAAATTTGTTAACTTTGTACAGACTTTGTAAAAGTTATAATTAAATGGTTATAAATAAAGACATAATAAAATACTATTGATAATTATAGAGAGTATAAGTTTACATTACTAGTTATGCATACATTAAAATTGTCATGAGGTTCACAGACTGGCAAACTAGGAAATCATGGTTGCAGATTTTCCAAATTACTAGCATTTATATCAGTCAGTGTTTACGAGCTGTTCAGTTGGACTTTGCTGTTTTATCCTGTTGTTGTTCTGTCTTTCTTTTTATTTTTTAATAAAGATTTCCTCTGTGTAGCCATGGATGTCCTGAAACTTGCTCTGTAGACTAAGATGGTCTAGAACTCAGAGATCCTGCCTGCATTTGCCTTCCAAGTGCTGGGATTAACCATGAATGGCTGATGTTTTATCCTTAAGCAAAATGTTATTGTTGGATCCAATGTCTTTAAGCCTCTATTAATAAAAAGAATATTATTTGGCTTTTGAATTTAACTAACTTTATAATATTCAAATGTTTAAAATGACATTCTATGACATTTCAATACTATTAAAATGATCTATGTTACTTCTGCATAATTATATTTATATTTAAACATATAGAACCTAAATAATGTCATAAATACAGGAACTAATAATGGAGCACTATCCTATTGACATTTAAAATTTATGTCACATGGCCCACAAGTATCTATTTTTCACATATTAAACAAACGTAAAAATACATTAATTCTTTCTTTGACTATTGTTATTTACTCTTTTGAAAGCAAATAAAATCATCTTATAATAATGAATATAATTCATTATTCATTATTAATGAATGTAATATAAAAATGAAAGGATAAATACTCTACCATTACCATAATTAGCTTCAGTTGTCTATTTGCAACAAAATATGATCACCCGATTAAAAGAAACCTCGGCTGAGGAACTGCCTCCATCAGACTGACTTGTGGAATATCTCTGAAGACATTGTCTTGGTTTCTAACTGATATTGGAGGGTTCAGCCCACTGTGTGGTACCAGCTCTGACAAGTTTGTCTGAGGTTGTGTTAAAAGGTTGCTGAGGAAGATGGATTAAGCAAAACAGTAAATTTCACTCCTTCCTGGTCTCTGCTTTAGTTCCTGCCTTCAGCGGCCACATGGCATGCCTCCGTCGGCAACTATAACCTGTAAGTCAAATAAAACTTTTCCTCTCAGAGTTAATTTTGGTCAAAGTGATTATCACAGCCACAGAAAATAAAACATGACAATCATAATTTTATTATCCATATTCATAATTATCCTCAAATACATACAGTGAGAAGTATTCTGGCATGCTGTTAATGGACCATATTAAGCCAGGGACACATACTACAATGCGAGTATTTTTTTTCAAAAGAAAACTAAATGTGAATACTAAACATACACTTATAACATCTGACTTAGCTCCTTTATGTAATAGTTGGGATATCTATTTCATAGACAAAAATGAAATAAAATTGCTTGAATACACTTCTTAAACAATTTACATTCTATAGCTCAAGTGGATAAGACAGGGAGCAAAGACTGATAAATACGGCACACGACATCATTGTGATTTACATGTGACACAGGTGGGTTTCAGATAGACCAGTTACTGGAGTTACATTAACACTGTGTAACAGAAACACAATAGCCTTCCGTAGACGATGGACGCAGTGTGGCATCGAAATATACTCTATGATAAGGACTACGTTAAGAGTTCTAAAAATTAAATAACAGAAAAATAATTCAAAATGTCTCATCATATCTGCAGTTTCCAGGACAGAAATCAAGACACCCCAGTCTACTTAAGATAAAATGTTCTGGGATTTATTATTTTTAATAATAAAGGCTTAAAATGAAAGACAGGCATATATATATATATATATATATATATATAAAACAAGGTGGTAACAATTACATTTTTGAGTAGACTCCTATTTTATAGTTCAAATACATAGGTTTTTAGTTGTTGGCTCAATGTCCAGGAATCTAGAAGGAACATTAGGATATACAATACACAATTCAATTCAAGTGCTCTTCATCTAAGGTATTGACATATCAAGAGTACCTTGCCTAAGCAACTTATATACTTCATTTTTTTAAAGATTTGTTCCTCTCCGTTTCCCTTCCAACACCTGCAGAAAAGCACCCAAAGAAATAGGAAGTTTACTAAGACCAGTTGTTTTATATGAACTCCCTTCAGGGGCCAGACAACCAATTACAACAGCTGGATGCTGTTCCACTCATTAACTGGAGATGAGAATCTACATCTGTGCTCTGTCCTGCATACCTTCTTGAACCCAAGTGCAACCGATAAAGCTGTGCCGTGAGCTGGCACCAGAAGACAGCAAGCGGCCTTCTCCTCTCAGCGCTGTTCCTGCCGTTGCCGCCTTCCTCAAAGAATCAGCAGAACTGAAGTAATTCTGGTTTGTGCCATTACCCCAGCTACCCTCATACCCTACTGAACACCTACAGTGATCACCTTACGTGACATGACATGTCCGTTCTTCAGTAAAACCAAAAGGAGAAACTGTGGGAATATTTTTCTAAGAAAGGTTGTATAAAGCTTGTTTTGATAAATCAATCTTTCACCAAATTAACAATATTATTTGAGATATTAATAATTGTGAATTCATTGTGCTTAAACACTGTGTATTCAACCTGTTCAGAATTAACTCGCCTCTAAGAGAAAACATTATAAACAATCATGATATGCTTTGAACACCTGAATGTACCATGTTCCTTTTTTCCCCTGACTCAGAAAACATGCATATATGTGTGAGATGTGGTGACCAGGTCCAAGACAATTTGTTAGAAATGAGGCATTGAAAATAATCTCTCCTCTCTCTCACCTATCTCTCTTTCACACACATATATAGACAATGATTAAAACAATGCATGAGTATAAATGATTAAAACAGCACATGAGAATAGAATGATAATATCATATTGTGACTTTGTGTGCCATTCTGAGTCAATAACACCAAAAAAATGATTTTCTTCCTTATGAGGTTCCAGTCAAAGATTAAAACAAAAATGATTACTTTCTACATATTTGCTGTGCTGTTCTTCATATAAAGAGGTTGGCTTTTTTTCACACCTTCTACTCCTCTTAGATTAGAATTCTTTTAAATTAGAACAGAAGAGACTAAAGCTCTTGAATAAGTCAAGCCCACTCTTTGGTAAAGGACACCAAGAGTTAGCCTTGTTCCTTTATACCATATTACCACAGTCTTCATTTATAACCTTTCAATTATATTTTTATAAGGTTTTTACTCTACTATGCATCACAACTTTTAAAACCAGAATTATTTGTTGTTTTATCAATATTGAGGATGGATCTATGTAGCAGCATGCATGTTTGTTTATAGCTAACCCCAGACTTTGAATGCCAATGCACAATAATATCAAGATGGCAGATTTATGAAGTGTCCAGATGTATAAGTCTTGCATGAGTACCAATTTAATTCACCCATTGGGCTGTCCCAGAATGGGTAGTTAAAGGTAGTGCACAGCACCCAACAGGGGTCAAAGGTGCAGTGTGTTTATGTGGGGTCCATCCAAGTAGAAGTCCATGGTGAACATCTGTGACCATCCACCTTGAGTTGTGTGGTGAGCAACTGTATCAGTGTATTTGGAGTGTAATGCCCTAGGTCATCATCACAACTAAGGACGAACCAAAACAAAAGAATACATTGGAGGTGGAATGATTAGAGTGTCACAATAAATAAGCATGTGGAGTCATATGGAAATAAGAAAGTAGATGGAAGAACCATTTCCTTTGGAGGTAGAGTGAATTAGCCAGAGACATGAGAAGAACTAGGATGGAAGAATCTCAAGGACAAAGTTCAATAATTGCCAAGCACTGATTAACATAAAAGACACTTAAAAAATACCAGGCTCATTGAATTAAAACTCTGGACACTTGCTCTAAAGAGCAAAGCCTTTAAAGTGACCAGAGAAACATTAACTTAGGCCAGTGAGACAAATAGAGAGATGGCGTGACAACAAACCAGTAAAGCCACAGGTGGGAAAAACGTATCAAGCAATAGAAAGTATATAGACTTTGCAAATACAGTACATACATTAAAATGAAATATGGGCATTTTAAGAAGGAGAAAACAGAATGAAAAGTGAAGATTAAAAAGCCAAATGTGTCAGGCAGAAATGAAATTATGGCAATCAGAAATTGGAGCTGCACACAAGAATTAAGAGTCTTGTAAAGAACCGTTTCTTACATCCCAGAAACTACACTCCTACATATTTGGTTAAAAGAGAAAAGAATGTGAATCAATACAAAGCCATGAGACTCACTTGTGGGAGTGCCAATGGTAATTTACAGTGTAATACAACCAAACTGAAACGTTGTAAAAGCCCATCAACAAGCAAATGGGTAAAATGACTGTGGTACAGAGGCCCTCTAGATGTCCTAGTGAGTAAAGCGCTTGATGTGGAAACCTACTGACCTGAATTCAAGTCCCAGAACCTACCTAAAGGCAGAAGGATAGAATAGTTTCACAGAATTGTACTCTGAACGTGTGTGTGTGTGTGTGTGTGTGTGTGTGTGTGTGTGTGTGTGTTGGCACTTGTGTTCTCCAAACAATAAACAATGTGATGATGATGATGATGAAATAATGAAATTTAAAAGACTGTAATATGGATATTATTCAGGTAAGAAGCTATACCTGTAAACTCTTATCAGCATGACTACTCTCATGTGAGCTCCACAAGGATGACACCAATAAACTTGTCAGACTGCACAGGAAAAAGCCTCAACCCTACATAAAGTTCAACAACAGACAACTGCCTCAACACTCCATAAAGAACTATAGTCAACTGAATAACACTGGGAAAGGGAAAAGTGGTCTTTCCTGAAAAGAGCACACCAATTGTTTGTCCAGTGCCAGTCAGCCCCGGAATCATGCACACAATTAACATTATATGAACTCAATAGGTTATATTTGAGAATATATATTGTACACACACACACACACACACACACACACACTATGTGTGTGTGCAATAACAATTGATGAAAATAGACGCCATAAATTTGAAGGAGAGCCAGGATGGATATGTGAGAGGATTTAAAGAGAGGAAAGGGCAGGGAGAAATGTTGTGATTAAAATACAACCTCAAAACAAACAAAAACTAAATAAATCAAAAAAGAAGAAGAAATTAATACATGATTTTACATAGTTAAGACTCAAGGACTCTGAGGGAAGACGTCCAGAAAATAGAGTATATACTATAAAATATCATTACAGGCTTTAAAAATGTGTATTACCAGTGGTCGGGATAAATCTCTTCCACTCACATCCTCCAAGTAAATACATAGAGGCCTATATTAATTATAACTGCTTGGCCATTAGCTCAGGCTTATTACTGACTAGCTCTTACACTTAAATTAACCCATAATTCTTATCTATGTTTAGCCACATGGCTTGGTACCTTTTCTCAGTTCTGCCTTGTCATCTTGCTTCCTCTGTGTCTGGCTGGTGACTCCTGACTCAGCCCTCCTCCTCCCAGAATTCTCTTCTCTGCTTGCCCCACCTATACTTCCTGCCTGGCTACTGGCCAATCATTGTTTTATTTATCAACCAATCAGAGCAACGCATATTCACAGCATACAGAACGACATCCCACAGCACTGTATTCCTGTATCATCAGTTTAAATGTGAAGAAACAATGTGCTTAGGAAAGACAAACACACCATGCACACACATCAAGGGGAAAAGGCAGGCACCCAATTACAAGGAACTTTAATATTTCAGCAGTTCAGTGCTTTAGTTCAAGCTGAGAGGAAGGGAAGGGATATAATAGAGAGGTTTCTTCTATAAAGTGGGTAAACACAACATCCAAAGAATAAATATGGAACACAAATATTTTGCATCAGGAGAGCAAAATCATTAATGTGCAGATACCTGAACAAGTCTGTCATGTGACACCACTCTTAGCTCATCCACAGTGCTTCTTTTTTTAGGGGGAAAGAAACTTGTGATTGTGTTCTTTCAGTGACTATGCTGATCACTCTAAGAGACCTTAAAATGTCCTTTCTTCTCATTTGTCTCCAAGCCACACTAAAATTAACATGCAAATCAGATGAGAACATCATGTCTCCTAATTAAAATGTTGTACTTGTTTAAAAATTTTTTTCAAGAACTACAGAAGAGAATGCTTTAAATAGCCCTTGCGTGGAATGTGGGAACAGGAGTCATGGCCACTCTTATTATTCAAGATTTCAACTCACAGAGAATAATAATCAAATAAACATTCTTTTCTTCCCCGTGACCCAGTAGACCAAATCTGTTTTCAAATGTTTTCTTCTCAGTGGGACAAAGCAAAATGCTCATGCCATATTTTGCTTTTGTTAAATGATTTTTTTTTTACAAGCAATTGAAGACAAGCACTATGACCTAGAATGAGAATGTTCTTGTCATTAAGTACCTCACAGGGTCTGTCATCTGCACATCACATCTGAACATTTTCTGATAGCCATCGTCTACAAGCAGCAATCACAGCTATCAAACAACTTTGGTTTTCTCCTTGATCTCAAGTTCTACACAAGATCTGGAAAGGACAATCAGAGATAGAGTGATGGCAATTGCTACAGATGAATAGAGTTGTATTTGCAATATGTATGCTCTCTTGTGCAACAAAGAGTTGAATGCTATATGAGGGTTATATATGTTGGCCAATACATTTACAGTTCTTTTTTTAATATCCCCTCCCCCACAAAAAGTACAAGACCAAAAAACAAAACAAAACAGAAAAGAAAGCCAGTAGTGACTTTCTGGTGTGCCAAAGAAACACATTAGATGAGACCTAATCTTCTTCTAGTGTCACAGGCCAGCCCCACATGTCCATACCAACACACTCAGAAATATGTAGACAAAAGTCATAGACAGTTGGTATGTTTTAAAAGGGGAAAACTCCTTTTCCCTTTTTATCAAACTTAACTAAATAATACAAAGAGATGTATATACCAAGTGCACTGAATAAAACAAAATCAGGTACAGAATGTTCCATAAATTATATTCACTGAGCTTAGCTTTGTAGTACCTGTAGCTAAAGTACTTGGTAGGAGGAGGCAGCAGCCACAAGTGTTCAAAGTCATCCTTAGCTACAAAGCAAGTTTGAGGCCAACCTGAGCTACATGACATCTCCTCACCAAAATAAATAAATAAATAGTAAGACAAACCCAAAATGAATTTTTGATGAGAGCTGAGTTTAGATCTATTGTTTCATCTATTGAAAAAAATAGTTCATCCAAAGTAACAATAATTAGTTATAACAAATCAGAGTGCACAGAGAGAGAGACAGAGAGAAAGAGAGACAGACACACATACACACACAAAGAGAGAGGGGGAACAGACAGACAGACAGACAGACATTTGGAGAGCAAAGTTAAGAACCCAAGAGTTTCATGAAGCCCAGCAACACCTCAAACTCACTGTGTTTCTGAGATCGACCTTGAACTTCTAATCCCCTTCATTATTTACCTATTAATATGTATGATCAAAACACTTTTTAATGGAAGAATTTTAGGATATAGAAAAATAAAATCAGATTTCAAAGATGTCTAGAAAATTAGTTTTGAAAGAAAAATGTTTGCAATGGAGAAAATACAGGCTTATGTCCTCTCAGCTTGAATTCTACATTTTAAATTACATTTAAAATTTTATGGCACATTCAGTTATGACTCCTAAAACAACAATCTTAACAGAATGACAAGATTACTAATGACACCATTACCATTTTAGACACCAAGTATCATTCATATTATAATGCACATTTTTAAAGTCTGAAATATTTTAAGACTTTGAATAGCTAAAGCAATCATGAAAATGAAGATTGAAGCATTAGACCTTCAATCTAAAATTACTTTACAAAGCTACAGTATCAAAACTGTCTGTGATACTAACAGACAAGTAGACACATAAGCAATGGAGCGGGTTACCAAGCCCAGATAATAACCCAAACATTCATAGTCAAGAGATTGACTAATCTTTATCAAAGATGTCAATAGGTCAATAGTAACAATGGAGGAAAGGTGTTTTTCTAAATAAATAAAAACCATAGTGTTTAAACACTGAATCCTTACATGCTAAAAAGAAAGTGTATTTGCATACTATACACACATAACACAAAATAGAATAGAGACATAAAATAAGACCAGAAGTCATGAACTTTGAAGAAAAAACAGTAAGGTTTCTATGATAGTGGTTTTAGTAATGGGCTTTTAAATATTATACCAAGTCTGATGAGAGGGAGAGGGAAGGAGGGGAGGGAGAGAAAGAGAGAGGGAGAGGGAAGGAGAGGGAGAGGGATGCTGTGGGATGTTCTGTATGACAAATATGTTAATAAATAAAGCACTGATTGCCCGGTAGCCAGACAGGAAGTATAGGCGGGACTAACAGAGAGAAAGACTGAGGGACAGGAAGGTGGAGGAAGAGACTGCCAGCCACTGCTAAGACATGTAAATAAGCCACGAGCTACGTGGCAAGGTATAGATTTATAGAAATGGATTAATTTAAGATATAAGAACAGTTAGCAAGAAGCCTGCCACGGCCATACAGTTTATAAGTAATATAAGTGTCTGAGTGATTATTTTATACGTGGGTTGTGGGACTGTGGGACTTGGTGAGACCTAGAGAGAAGCTCTCCAATAACAGAGGGAGAGGAAGAGACAGAGAGAGTCAGAGAGAGAGAGAGAGAGAGAGAGAGAGAGAGAGAGAGAGAGAGACAGACAGAGAGAGAGACAGAGACAGAGAGAGACAGTGAGACAGAGAGACAGAAAGAGACACAGACAGAGACAGAGACAGACAGACAGAGAGAGAGAGAAGAGGAGAGGAGAGAGAGAGAGCATAAGCAAGTTCTGGAGAAATGGCTGAGCAGTTCTGAGTACTTGTTCTTGCAGATGACCCATTTTAAATTCCCAGCCGGCACGTGGAAGCTCACAACTGACTATAACTCCAATTCCTTCCAGGAGATCCAGTGACCTCTCCTGACCTTTGAGGGCAATAGGCACACAGGTGCTGCACAGAAATACATACATTCAAAACTTTCACGCATATAAAATAAAATATATCTAAAAAAGACAACTGAAGTATATCAAAACTGTTTTTACTGAGCAAACTACACAATGAACAGGCAACAAAACAGAAGAACATATTTACACACTGTGCATCCAATAAAGGAATGACATTCAGAACATACCAAAAACTCATAGAATTCACTAGTATAAAACCAACACCCCAATTCTATGTAGGAGTCAAGTAGTGGTTTTTTTGTTTGTTTGTTTCTTTCTTTCTTTCTTTCTTTTTCTTTTTTTCTTTTTCTTTTTTTTTTTTTTTAGACAGGGTTTCTCTGTGTAGTTTTGGTGCCTGTCCTGGATCTCGCTCTGTAGACCAAGCTGACCTTGAACTCACAGAGATCTGCCTGGCTCTGCCTCCTGAGTGCTGGAATTAAAGGCATGTACCACCACCTGGCTTGAGTAGTCATATTTCTTAAGCATACAAATGACAAGAAGGATAATGAAAAGGGAACTCTGTATCACTAATTATAAGAGAAATACAAATTACAACCTCATTAATACACTTCCTTATCCCAACTTAAATGACTGTTACCAAAAAGCCCAAAGGTAAGTGGTGGTGAGAATGTGATAAAGGGGTCATCCTTGTACAGTTTATAAGAATGTAAACTCTATAACCAATATGAAGATCATTATTCAGATTCTTCAAATAATTTAAAGTGGAATTACCATATTTTCTAGCAATCCAACTTCTGAGTATATGTTCAAATGTGGTAAAAATAAAAAGGTTAAAATGATATCTGCATTCTCATGTGTAAATCAGCATCATTTACAACATTCAGGAAATAGAACCCACTTAATAAAGAAGTGGATAAAGAAAATTTGACAAGCATGTGCATATGCATGCCTACGGAAAACATGAAGTTTTGAGATAAAATGGAATCTCGCAATATGAAAAAAATATGATCAAGAAAATATTATGAAAAGTGAAAATTTTTTACATATATGTTTTTTATGGCTTTATACTCCATAATCATATAATTTCATCAATTCTATTTGAAAATTTAGGCGAATATATTTTGATATGAATGTTTCAGGACAAGCATGGTGTCCGAAAGAAAAAGAGACAAACATAAGGATGTACAGAGTGAGACAAGGATGAGGAACAGGCGTGAGGTTATTTGAGTAACATAGTCCCCAATGGGCTCAGGTATTTGAACACAAGGTCTCCAGTTAGAAGAGCTTTTAGAGAGGCGGTGTGACCTTGCTGGAGGAAGTATGTCTCTGGAGATGGGCTCTGAGAGTTCATAGCCTGGCCCCACTTCAAGTTTATTCTCTGATCTGCTTCATGTTTGTGGTTGAAAATGTCATCTGTCTGCTTTCTACTCCAGTCCTCTACTACCGTGCCTCTCTCGCTATTATGGACTCTGGAACCATAGTCCCACATAAACTCTGTCTTGTGTACATTGCCTTGGTCATGTAACTTCATCACACAGCAGAAAGGTGACTAATGTGTGAAATAAGGAAAGAGATGTTAGGTAGTATAGTGGCTTGAGTCAGAATGTCTCCCACAGGCTCGTATATTTGAATGCTTGGTCCCTAGTTGGTAGAAGTGTTTGTGAAAGATTAGGAGTCATATGGCTTTGTTGGAGGAGGTGTGTCACTGGGGATGGGTTTGAAGTTATGCCCATGCTCCACCCTCCCCTCCTCTCTCTGTATCTTCTTCTCTGTGGTTAAAATGTAAGCTCTTAGCGATTTCTCTAGTACCGTCTCTTCTCTACCTGCCTGGTGTCATGCTCCCTGCAATGATAGGCATGGACTCACCCACTGAAACTGTAAGTATGTCCCTAATTTAATGCTTTCTTTTATAAATTGCCTCAGTCATGGTGTTTCTTCAAGGCAATAGAACAGTGACTAAGGCAGGTAAAGACAAATTCTTTTTTCCTGAGCAAGCTAATATCATGTGAACGGCGTAGCTAATATTCAAATTCCATTTGGGGTCTGAAGACAAGTATTTTGTTACTGTAATCAACGACAGTTTGATTACTTCCTTCATTGGAATGCTAAAATATCTGTTTTGTCCACAAGTAAAAGAGTTATTTCAACCGTGTATAATTATATTTCCAAATAGATATGAAAATTGCTGTAATTTTCAGCATTTTCTAGTGAACACTCTAAACCTACAAAGTATGATTTGAGTGCAGCTTTTGTGTCCATGGCAATGGATTATGAGATTATACAGAGTCTGTGCCCTGAAGCTTGCAGCTACTACATGTTTGAAACTCCATTTTCAAGATTAAAAGTCTCTTGAAGTGAAATACATTTGTTCATGGGTCCAAAATAGTACTATTCTTATAAATAGAAAGGAATGCAGTTGAAACAAAATAGAAAGTTTTGTTTCTACATAAAATTGTGTTCCAATTTTAATAAAAGACTCAAATTATTAAAACAATATTATGGTAGAGATATGAATTACCCTTTAAAACCTTGGAACTGGCAGAAAATCCTAATACCAAAATAAAATGACATTATGTGATTTTTCTTGAGATTATGAAACACACTGAAAAGTCTAGTTAGCCATTAATCTCTGATTAAAAACACAGTGAGATTTTTTTCGTTAAAGCTATTTCCTTTGAGAAATACATATCTACTGTTCTTGACACAAATTCAGTCTATTTTGTTTTCTTCTAGTATTTTCTAGGGTACAACATGACAGTAAGCCACAAAATGTAAAACGACTTTGATGTGCAAATCATCTAAAATCCATTTGCTAATTTTACAGTCTCCATTAGTCATGGCCAAGAGTGTTAAGTGCCTTTTCTTGTTAATGAACATGTCTAGTCTAGTCTCTGACTGTTGTTAAAGTATGTGTTGCTTCTAGGAGACAATGCAATAATATTGCAGGAGTCAGACAATTATGTAGACTAGTCCAACATTGCATACAAGTATCAATACAGCATTCCTCCACCACAGAATTTCAGTATTGAAAATTTGTAGATAACAATGTACTGGGGAAAAGTCAAATCTAGAACACACAACCTTCCTGAAAGTTCGCCATTGTTAACAATGGGAAAACCTTGATATTTATTTTTCTGTCGCATATTCCAAGGAGTGTTAACTAGACTCTAAGTATTTGTTCTTATACCCAAAGGTGGGTGCAATCCTCAGCCCTCATCAAGGAAACTTTTCTTGGCAACAGACAGACACCATCACAGAAAACCAAAACCAATCAAGATGTAGAATCCTGACGCCTAGTCCCAATAGATACATCTATAAAACAACTCTTACACCTAAGTATCAGGGAACATTGTGAAAGAGGGAGCAGAAAGATTGTAAGAGCCAGATGATCAGGGACTTTGCTGAGAGAGTGTGTATCCTAGTTGATAGCAGAATCTACAACCATGAAGCCTCACCTACATGACTGCCTAAACATGAACTGTGTGAGGATGACACCAATAGACATGGCCAAGTGCAGAGGGGAAAGACCACAAAGGCTCAACTCTACATAGAGAACTACGGAAACTAAGGAATGCTGAAAGCAGGAGAAATAGTCTTCCCCGGGACAAAGTACACCAATGTGTGATGCAATACCAAATATTAAGCCATGAAAGCACACATAACAAGTAACATTATACACACTGATCAGATATGTTTATATTTATATATGTATGTATGTATGTATGTATATATATATATACATATATATGCATGTCATAACAATTAATGAAAATAAAGGCCATGAATTTGAAAGAGAGCAAGGAGGAGAAGATGGGAGTGTTTGGAAGGAGGAAAGGGAAGAGGGGGATTATGTAATTATATTATAACCTCAAAAATGAAATTATTTTTCAAAGAATTAAGGAATAAGAAAATATCACAAAAATTGCATTTATATCCTTATTTTAATATAAGCTCTTTTTCTCAAAAGAGATAAGATTATATTCCCTTTGGCTTTTTCTGAGGCACTCTTTCATAACAGTTTTTTTTTATTTTACAAATTTATAGATTACAGTTCTTTCTCCATCTTTGCAACATGGTTGGTAGTCATAAGTTATGGATCATTTGTTTCTACATCTGTGCACTCTTGGGGAATTTTGAGCAAATACAATTAATTCAACAAGACTACGTAATGGAATCTGTTGAGGTGGTATGTTGATCACAATCACGAGTGCATTTGGTGCATTTTCCTAAGTCTCCTCTTGATAGTTCTATGCTTGCTTTTTTTTTTTTTTAATAATAAGGGTTAGTGAACTGCATTTTATTCTAATATTGAACAATTCTGAATGATGGTTAAATAAATATTTTTTAAGAAACATTCTAACTCCCATATAAATGTTTCCTAATATAATTTAAGTTGATAATTATAATTCAGAATACCAGATTTATTTTGTTGCCTTAATTAGGTTGAGATTCGGCTTAATAATGCTTACATTCTAATGATTCAATGTATGGTTCCTCTTCTTTGTTTTAAGAGATTGTTGCAGTTTTGGTCTTATTTAGTGAGTTAGAATGGGTTCTTAACATGTTTCTTTCACGTAGTATAAAGTCTCTGATGTCATTTTTTTTTTACAAGACTTGGCCATTATTTAGCTTTCTTTTTAATAACAGAGTTCTTTTATTCTTTGAAATGTCATATCCTAATAAAACATATGTTGATCATACCCATCCATCATTTTCTTCCTCCAACTCACCATAGTGGCTCCACCCTATCTGTCTGACAATGTCAGGTCCCTCATTTTTTATACTTAGTAACATTCCAAATCCCATTAGTGCTACCCCGTGTATGGAAGTAAGGGTTATCCACTGAGATGTTGGCAACCTGCTAGCATCCGTGTCCCCTAAGGAGAGAGACTTTTTTTCTCTCACCAACCATCCCCTGTCCACAGCCAAGTTTAGCACCTGGGACCCTCCTCTTCCATGTGTGTTAGAGTTTCACTGGTTTGATATTGTGTAGGTACCGTGGTTGCTGTGTACAACAGCTGTGCTGTCATGCTGTAATGGCTCTGCTCTTTCTTCCTCTGGGGAAAACATTTTCTTTTTTAATGAAGTAAGAGATAATTTATTCCGAGGCCAGTATTAGTGGCTATAGCTTTAGAAACACAGATTTTGATTGCTGCAGGTGACACATCCCACTATGGTAGTGATTACTTGAAGCTTTATTAGTTACGGAACAAAAGAAAGTCATACACCAGTGCCTTTACCAAACACACTGATGGAGAGTGAATGTAAGGAGACTGAACTCCCTTCTCTTGTTGCCTGCCTCCCTTTCTTAGGAAAAGTCTTGGTGTCATTGTTCCAGGGGTGAGCTTGAAGAGCCTGACTAATAGCTTTCTGGTGTATGTGGTACACTGGCCATTGGTCTTCGTGACTTGCCTCTGTGGGAATGAAAACTTTCTTCTGGATGAGCTCAGGCAAAGGTGATTTGATGTTAATACCCTTGACGCACTTGGTTGTGAGGTGGAGGAAAAGTGTCCTTGACCACTCAACCTAAGACTTAATTCCTTCATCTTGTAGCTGAAAGGAATTTTTAAAATGCTAGAGTCAACTCCATCTGAAGAAATCAAGTACCACAGCCCTTCTCTGGGATTAATAGGAGCTGTGGCAGTCTCCTCTCAGCTATGCATTGCCCAACTGAGCTTGCAGTGTGTCCCACAAGGGACTTGAGAGGAGTAGATAGTGACCTACATATTAGATTCTCACTGATCATTGTCACCTCTTCTAATTAGTTTCTCTTGTTTTATGACTTTAAATCAACAGGCAGAAATTGTGTAATTTTTTTTTACCTATTTTGGATGCTTCTCTAGAGAGCATCACACACTGTTATTTTGGAAATGGGCTGATAAATAGAATTGTATCTCAAATTCACTTCAGAGTGATCTTACTGGCTAAGGACTATCTGATGATTATTATCCCAGTTTTTAGTGTTTGGTTGCCATGGACATATTTGATAATGGGCAATGTTTTTGTATTTATTTCCTCACCATATTTAGTGATATTATGGGGACCAGGGCTATATGAATCAGTTTGGGACTAGCTTTTCAAATAAATGCAAAATATAAATGAAATGTCATGTTTCTATAGAAATTAAAATGTCTTAAATAGCTGTAGTCATATCCTGCTTTTCCCACATCTACCTAACCTGGCTTAGCTACATTAATAGTTATATGAATTTTAAGATATTATAAACTTAAGCAAGCATTAGCTTTAATTGTAAACATTGTAGCAGATATGGCTTCATTACCACACAGCATTGCAGTCAAATATTCAAGATGATAAACTGGATGATATTTCTATGTTTCAAACCATTTTTTTTTATCATTTTGTAGGAGTAGAACAATTTGCTGTTTGATTTTTGGGGTCATGTTTTTCACCTGACTTACAAAGGCACATGCGGATTTTAATAGTCACATGATGTTTAGCAATACACTCTAACAGCAGGGATGAATAAATGAACCTGGGTGAAGGATATGGTTCAATAATACAAGCCCAGTGTTCACGGCCATGAGCTATGAAAAATGAAGAAAAACAAGGAAAACTCTGCACGTTTTAAGTGAGACCTTTTAAAGAGAGTAGGTCATCATTCTCCATTTCTGAAGAGAAGCACATAGCTTGGCACTCCTCTTTGATAATTGCAAATGAATATTAATATAAAACACACACAAACACACACAGACACACAGACACATACACACACACACACATAGGCACAGATGAGAGAATACATCCATGTCCCTGCCACAACATGGCTACCTAAACAAGCAATATTGTCACATCTGCTTTTCAGTGTCTCCTGTTAAATGCTAGCCATTGCAGTTGCAAACCCTTTTTTCATTGGAAGTAGCTGCAATAATAGCTTCAGGAAAGAGAACTGCTTTCTCTATTAAGATATACCTTATTCAAACCAAGTAACAAAGGTTTTTAGATCAAATCCTGGCTTTCATGAAATCAGAGACATTAAAAAGATTGATCATGTTGTGTGAGCTAAGCTAACAAATGTTTTAAAAAGAATATTTAAAATAACAAAAGTAAAACAACTTTAAAAACAAATAAAATATGTACCAGGAAATCAAACAATCTTTCAGATGTCAGCATGAGAAATTTTTAACAGTCTCATAAAAATTTTTATACATATCCAATAGAAGGCTCTTATCTAAAATATATAAGGAACTCAGAAAATTGGACATCAAGAAATCAAATAACACAATTTAAAATGGGGTACAGATCTAAACAGAATTCTCAATTTAGTTGACAAATACATAAGAAGCTCTTAAAGAATTGTTCAACATCCTTGGCAATCAGGATAATGCAAATCAAAACTACTTTTAGATTTCATCTTACACCAGTCAGCATGACCAAGATCAATAAAACAAATGACAGTTCATTCTGGCAAGAATACAGAGTAAGAGGAAACCTCAATCAACCATTGCTGGTGGGAGTGCAAACTTGTATAGCCACTATGGAAATCAATGTTCTGGTTCCTCAGGACGCTAGAAAGAGATCTACTTCAAGATGTAACTATAACTGCATTTGGGCTCATGTCCAAAGGACTTTACATCCTACTCCGGAGTCACTTGCTCAAACATGTTTATTTCTGCTTTATTCATAATAGCCAGAAATTGAAAAAAATAGTTTACCATAAATGAATGAATGGATAGAAAACATGGAACATTTAAACAATGGGATAGTACTCAAGTGTTAAAACAATGCATTTATGAAATTCACAGGTAAATGCATGGAGCTAGAAAAATACCATTCTGAGTTAGGTAACCAAGACCCAAATTGAAAAACATGGTATGCATTCACTTGTATGTGGCTATTAACTGTTAAGTCAATGATAAGAAGGCTATGATCATATATCCACAGTTGATAGGTAAGGGACTAGTAGGGAGGACTGAATCACCCTGGAAAGGGGAAATGAATAGATTTTTCAGGATGGAGATTGGAATGGGAAGATCAAATAGGGAAAGGGAGGGAATCCAGGAAGGGATAGCTAAAAGTAAGGGCCATTTGAGGGGTTGTATGGGAAAATACAATAGAATCTTCCTAAAATATATACATATATGAAGGTGATATAAGTGCACTCCCAAATAACAGGGAGATAGAATCTCACCTGGAAATCTCTCCTCACCAAATGAAACTTCCATTTCCTGGAGTAGGCTACTTCTAATTGAGTTGTTAGCCAAAGGGACCCCATGAGAACCCCCAAAAAGGAAAAAAATAACTTTAACAGAGTAGCTCCTTTTAATTGATCTCATAAAATATATTAGCTATTACAGCAGGTGTCATGTTTAACGTGGTGAAGAAAATATTTAGGATATTAGCTTCATCTACATGGAAGGAGAGAACCATGTAGGTAAATATAGGAAGCTATCAAGAAAGTGTAGGGACTCCAAGATAATTTTGGAATGAGTTCAAGCTGTCTGAGGACAAGATAGATTATTTGAAGTTGAAAATTTTATTCACACATTATAGAAACACACTACATAGTTTTATGTGAAAGAAAAATTTTTTCTCTTGTGTTAAAGAGCTACTTTCCAAGGAGAAGTTCTGAGTCTCTTGTTAGATTGAATTATTTTGCTCTAGTTATTTCATTTGGTTCTAGTAATATATATTTACTAATAATGGAAATAAGTGTTTATTTTGTTTTCAATTTCTTTGTTAATTGAAAAGCATACACACACACACACACACACACACACACACACACAAACAGTAGTACGATCCCTCTAACTTTGGAAAAGGCAGCAAGAAAACAGAAGTGGCAGAAGAAATAATTGCTCATGATGCATAAGGTCAAATTTTGGTATTTTGGGAGTAAAGATATCATACATGTGATATCTATACCTGTATTAGTTAGGATTTTATTGCTGTGAGGAGGCACTATGATCATGGCAACTCTTAAAGGAAAGCATTTGACTGAGGCTTCCTTACAGTTCAGAGATTTATTAGTTCGATATTAACATGACAGCATGCAGGTAGACATGGTGCTGGAGAGGTAGCTAAGAGTTCTGCATCTGATCTGCAGGCAGCAAGAACAGACAATGAGCCACTGGGCATGGTGTGGGCTTCTGAAACCTCAAAGCCTGCCCCCAGTGACACACTTCCTTCATCAAGGACACACCCCCAATAGTGCCACTCACAATGGGCCTATGGGGGCATTTTTATTCAAACTACCATAACATCATATATTTTATATCATCTATGGCGCTGCGGAGGTACTGATAATAAATTATTTATTACAGCATTATTATTGAATTAGTATTACTTTCCTTATAATCTTCACTTAAATGAACTAAATACTCTGAGTTAAAAAGTTTAATTCTAATTGCTCTCTTGTTTCTCATTTTTCCTGTACTTACTGCTATACTAGGATATGTTTAGCCGTGTTCAGTGAATTTTCTCAAAGTATGATCTTTAAATTCAGGCCAACATCATGACATTCAGTAAATAGATCGTATTTTGTTTACTGTAAATACCTATTGAAATGTACAAACACATACACATGTGTGAACAACAACATTTGATAAAGTTCAACCCCTGGCATTTAAGAAGACTGTTTACACTATCCTGGAACACTCCCAAATCCACAAAATAAGAAATCACCGTGATAAAGGTTAATTCATAGCTCAAATTCAGTGAAGTCCACAGCAAAACCACATTGTCCGTGATGGAACTAGGCAATTTAGGCG
>CABHPQ010156929.1:1350-38575 GCA_902168405.1 Peromyscus aztecus | reverse complement strand
GCCAGGCCGCTGGAGATAGCTATGAGTGTAGCCAATTTGTAATTGTAAACATATTTAAAACATCATTAGGTTTTGATGTTTTTTGATGACTCAGTTGTTGTGACAATGTGGTATTACAATGTCACAAGGATACAGGAATACACACTCCGTTTCTTTGTGTCTTTCCTCCCTTCTCTTTCTCACTCCTCCTTCCTTCCTCTTTCCTTCCCTCCCTCCCTCCATGCCTCCCTCTCTTTCTCTCTCTCCCTTTTTTATTCACACATCCATTCATAGTTTATTTCTTACCGATAGCCTAATAGTCCTAGATGTCTCATAACAGTAAACTACATAGTAGATTAAATAATTAATGTTAAGGTTAACACACTTTTGAGATAGCAGTTTCTGATTTAGGACTTAACTTTCAACTTGAGATTTGGAATAATATGAACAAAGTTGCTTATATTTTAATGTGGGACTGAAGGTAACAGAGCTGAATGTTTAAAATGAACCTCAAATAGTCTAATTCAGCAAGTAAACTGTTATGATGATTAAGTGGGTCCTTTATCCTGGTGATGAGAGTACACTTAGTAACCTATTTTCAACTCTGGAAATTTTTTTTCAACAAAAAAAGTTATTTTACATTCTAACAAAATTTCCAGACATACAAATGTTGCTTTTAGTTAGTGAGTCTTTGCTTTCATGATGTCAATCTATATTATAGTTATTAAGTTTGTAAAAGTAAAAAAAAAAAAAAACACCTAAGACCAAATTCATATTTTTTCTTAATTTTAATTTCTCATTTATTGTCTTTAATTTGGAGGGTATCCTTAATAACAATATTTTCATAAAGGCTTAAGAACAATGTTTCGGAGAAGGACATGCACTTAGCAGGATGAGGGGCACACTTGGGGGCATACTGTGGGCTTCTCAAAGACTAGTCACGGCGAGCAAGACATCAGTCAATGTGAATATGGCCTCCTCAAAAAGAGCTGTGTCTGTTGTTTTGGTTTGTTGTTCGTTCATTTACTTGTCCTGTGAGTGTGGCACATGGTTCATGTGTGACCATCACTCTTAAGGATTTTCCCTTAGACAGAGGTTCTCTCTGAACTTGGCTAGACTAGCATCCAACAAGCCCAAGCTATCCTCAGATTTCCATTCCTCTCAGCAGTGGGGATCATGCATGCTCTTTTCAGGTTGGTTCTGAGTATTTGCAGTCACTTCCTCATGCTTGTACAGGAAATGTTTTTACCTGTGGAGTCTTCTTCTCAGCACCAAAATTTAATGACCTATAGAAAAATAGTAAGGACCACATGTCAAGACTATATGATGTAATGGGCATAATTAATGGTCATGCATATAGTCTATAAATATGAATCTAGTTTTTAGAGAGAATGGCTCAGAGAGTCAATAAGAAAATGAAAACATCCTGCCTTCCTTCCAGGTGGGTGCTTTGTAACATATCAAGTGTCTCATCCCTTAAGAGTTATAGATTCTAAGAAGGAAAAATGGTTGCATTTATGGAAGGCTTACATTTTATAATAAACCATAGTAACAGGCTCTTTCAGGAGCCAACCTTGTTATACAGTCACTTAAGACTTCATAAATAACGGGAACCAAGAGTTTCTAAGAAGCAGTTGTAAAGCCTTGCTTCTTCATAGTGTCATAGTTACAACATTGCTGTAACTTGAAATTGTATATGGGAACTCTTTCTCAGAAACAAAAAAAATGTGACCCCCCCCCCAACCACATTAAGTCAGAATTGTTCCCTTCAAAAATTAGCATTTTAAGTTACCATTGGCCATTTTCTCTCAGGAGACCCCTTTTAATTCTTCCTAACATATAGTTCAGCACATTTGCATAAGAAACTTTAGAGATGGAAATAGAAACTGAGGCGGGGGGGGGGGGGGGGAGGTTTGCAGTTGTGTACGCGAAACATTATGCAGGTTGTGCTGACTTGGCAGAAGTTAAACTGAAAAACAAGTAAGGCAGGCAGTCCTCAGGTCACTCCTGTGCATTGTGAGAACCGAACTGCACCATGTCACATTTGGTAATGCTTTGTCTGTTAATGAGCACCAGTGATTTCACAAATGAACCTGGAATAATGTATGAATCATTGTTCTCCTCTTACTATTGTATTTCCCAGTGAGGGGCAATAATACAGTTTTGACAACTGCTCAAGTTTTCTTTGACATGACCTTACTCAGAGCTTGTAGGGCCTGAAGGACCAACTTGACCTGTCTCATCTTCTTGCTTTTGACCCTAAGAGGGTAGACCAATTGCCCTTGGCCCATATTACATTCTATCCTTGTCACTGGCACATACTGCCAATACGACCGTTTGATGAAAATTTTCCTTAATTACACCATGGCATTCTTATGACTCATGTTTTAAGAACCACTTCTCAGAGTAAGTACTTTATTTTATTTGCTATTTTAGTTTATGTGGGACACAAAAAAAAGAGAACAGGAGGCCTCAGTAACTTTGAGATTCAAGGTTGGTGCTGATCATGCCCATGTCCATGGCCAGGAATCATAGCACTAACTCCAAATAGTAGTAAACACAGAAGGAGTTGAGCTTCTGCCAGAGGCTGGTTGCCAGTCCAAATGTCCTAGTGTGTGACCATCTGCCACAAGAGTGAAAGGTTGCCAAGCCCTAAGTTAGAGCCCTCCTGTGTATCAGGAACTTCCCTGCCTTTTCCAGTTGCCTACAGAGTGGTTCAAATGATGCATTTCATTAAATAAGGGGCTGAGATATTGTGTTGTTGTGAAAGTAACATTCAATATAACTTGCTTAGTTTCCTTGAAATTAAGTTTGAACCTTATTCATTTTGCAAGTCAATGCTTTTGTAAAACATAATGGAAGTATTGTTGCCTTTTTGCAAACAGGCAAATGCTTATTATAAATAAAAAGTATAGCTTTGTCAGAGAGAAGTTGCAAAACACTCCACTTCTTTCAATAACTGTTTCCATTCTAATAATCTACTAATAATAGAACATATTACCCTGAAAAATGCTTTTAGTGGCCAACTAGAAAGAATAAAATAATAATAATTGCATTTGTATACCACTTTTCAAATTTCAGTATGTTTCCAAATGTTTAGATAAAACCAGAATTCTATGGTCAGATAATATGGCTCAACAGGTAAACACACTTAACATCAAACCTGATGACCTGAGTTGGATCCCTAGAAATGGTAGAACCAGAGAATTGACCCTTTCAAACTGCCCTCTGACCATCATAGCACCTTGTTATTCAGGACCCCCCACATACACAATTTAAATAAATAAATTAATTAAAGGTAACAAGAAAATTTAGATCCAGAATTCCAGAGAAATAAAACCTCACTGCTTTTAAGCACAAAGGAAATAATTTTAAATGAGATGTAGATAATGTTGAAATTTATCTATTTATATACAATGATATAAAACATTTATTATAAAATATGTTTTCCAGGAAATTATTCTTCTCAAGAATGTTTAAATAAGTAATTTGTTAATTTTTTTTATCTTTAGGTACCTGAATTCTAAATGTAGTAGATATATACAGGTGAACACACCTGAGATCATATTTCACTGACAATGGAAATTAATTGGCATTACTAGAGAAATTCTGATAGATTTATCTTTTTAAAATTTATTTTAATTAGCTGGGCGGTGGTGGTGCACGCCTTTAATACAAGCACTCGGGAGGCAGAGCCAGGCGGATCTCTGTGAGTTCGAGGCCAGCCTGGACTACCAAGTGAGTTCCAGGAAAGGCGCAAATCTACACAGAGAAACCCTGTCTCGAAAAACAAGAAAAAAATTATTTTAATTATGAATATTAATATTATATCAACAAGTTGTTTGTTAATATTAAAAACATGTGTCCAGCCAGGTGGTGATGGCACATACCTTTAGCTCCAGTACTCTGAAGGCAGAGGGAGAGGCAGGCGGATCTCTGAGTTTGAGGCCAGCCTGGGCTACAGAGTAAGTTCCAGGGCAGCCAAGGCTACACAGAGAAACCCTGTCTCAAATAATAATAATAATAATAATAATAATAATAATAATAATAATAATAATAAGTGTAAAAAAGAAAGACATGTCCTACGAATACATCCATTTCAAAATTGTGTTGATTAAATCACAAAGGAGAATATGATATATTTGACTTAATGAGTGAATGTAAGTCTTTAGAATTTGATTACTTAAACTGGTTAAACTACAGCAATTCAGTAAAGTAATAGTCTGGAAGGCCCAGGTTTATCTACTTTACCTGATAGGGAGGACCTTGTTGGATTCTCAGTGGGGCAAACTATAAATTGGAATTTTCTGAAATCTGGTATGATAAACCACTAAGTAACAAGATAGTCTATGGATAACCCTTACATTGTGTAACATTTTGAAAAAGATACTACTTTACTTATCTGAACTTCAGAAAGCCTTTTGGATTTCCAACTTTATGATCATGTTATCTCCAAAGAGTTTTATTGATTACAAAAGGTTTGTGGGCTTGGATTGAGTCTTATGGTCCATGTAGGTTACAAAGAATATTACATATAGTCTTAAAAACACATGATTCTTGGGTTGCTCTGTGTAAGCCAGAGTCCTTCAGTACACGGCAAGTAGAGATATCAAAGAGTTAACTTCTGTTTGGGAATATTGGTTAGAGAACTCAGAGAGATTTGTAAATTTTAAAATTACCTCTTCTATTCAGAAACTGGGGAAGCAATCTCAAAAAATTTTTTTCTCTGAAATATTTTACCCATATTACTCAAATTTGAGTAACTGCTCATTTCCTGAATACTTACAAATTGACTTATGTCCCTTAACAACCAGGAAATAGCCTCTTGCAAATGAGGCCCTGCAAACCAGGAATCAAACCAAAGCTGTCTGTTAGACAATGGCATGTTCCTCTGCCATATGACAAGGTGCTTCACAAAATTCTCATAAAGACTTGCAGAAAATATTAGCACCACATACAGGTCTGGTCCTTATTTTTAATAAAGGGCTTTAATGAAGGGCTTGCCCTGCTCCAGTATTAAAGGTACAGTCTTAATTGTAGAATTTGACATACAGCCCTGGTGAAATGGTCTTTCTGTCAATTATAATCTGGTAAATAGTAAGACACATTAAAAGAAGATATGAATGAATCTATTGTCCAAAACTGTAAGGAGCTTTAAAGAAATTGTTTCTATTTTAAATTCTGGTTAAGGGTTAGAGGAGGAATGGGAAATAATGAATAATTAAACACCATTGAGTTTTTTTTTCAGTTTAGAAAGCAGTTAATAAATTGTGCATTGATAGCAACTTCCTCATATAATCATAAATAAGAAAATTAAAATATTTATAAAACTATTTCAGAATATAACCAGAATTAAATTTCATTCTTCATGTGATTTATCACATGTGTGGTTATGAAGTCCATGTGCTGCTATACAATCTGGAAGTCTTCACACACTGACTCAGTCATCCAGAACAGTCTTGATGCTGCTGCAATGATGCGGACTTAGAAGATTGTCCCCAACAGTCTTATCAAATGATCAATGGTTCTAAAACAGCTGAGGCATCCCGTTCTCTCATTTCTCTTTATTATTTTATTGACAAACTCTAGCCTAAAGCTTACAGCAGTGAGACAGGAAACCAACTCTATCTGGGGGTGTGAATAAGATGCCCCCCATTGCTGAGGCCATTTGAATACTTGATGCTCAGAAACTGATGTTTTAAGGAATCTCATCTCTCCTTTATGTCAACAAACTTTCCTTCCCACTTATAATAATGAAGGGCAAGATAAAGTCAATTAGAGAAGATGGAATGACTTTGGAGGCCATGGCATCTCAGCAATCTGAGCAGACTGCACAGAAGGTAAAAATTATTGTTTATCATTTTAACTGAGGAGGCCAAATTCAGGTCTGGCATGAGTATCTGGCAGTTAATGCTTCATAGCACTTTTTATAATAAACACATACACCGATCCAACTCTGACAAAAATATTTATACAATCCTTTGTGTCTTTGCAGATCCAGTATTTTCTGTATTTATATAATCCAAGGAAAATAGAACTGTCTCTTCTCCAAACATTGCACACACTTTCATGCCCATTTCCCTCCTTACTTTTTACTCTCTTCTGTCATATGGTGGAGCAAAAACTGCAAGAATTCCTTTCTATACATTTGCTTTATGCATAAATTTTATTTACCTGCAAATTTGTGCTTTTTGAAATACTTTTTTTATTTCAAGAATGCTTTTTAAATGTAACATTTGACAAAATGAAAGAGAAATTGCTACTGGTAGTTACTGATAAATATCTAAATATCATATGTGAGCCACTCTGAAAGTTTGCAATGTCTTAAAGTTTGTGAATATATATATATTCTACTACCACAAACCCAAGGCTATCATTTTACCATCTAGTTACCTCCCCAGCCCAGTAGAGTATCCCCCAAACTTATAAAATAGTTGGTGTACAAATTTAAAATGATCCTTTTAATCAGTGCTTTGCTATCAATATCATTAAATAATTTATCAGATATCTAAAGAATAATTATAATTTGCTTCATTATTACCTAAAGTTTTGTGGTCACCTAAGCAATTAGAAATGTTGCAACTAAAATTCTGTAAATAAATACAATTAGTGCTATGAAATGCTAATCAAATAGAGACATAAAAAATATTTTAAGAAATTTTATTTAATTAAAGTTGTGAACCACTGTGATTTTTCCAAAGAATCATTTTATTTTATTGTTTTGGGACAGAGTCTCATGTAGCCCAGGCTGTCTTTTAACTTACCATGTAGCTCAAATCCTCCCAAAAGCAAGGATCACTGGCATGGATATTCACAGTTCACTCAGCTGAAATGCCATTTAAATGAAACCAATCTGAATTCATTGGAGAGTTTCAAAAGAACCAGCTTATGTTAAATGGATATATATCTAGTAAAACGTTTTCCTATATTAAAACTTCTTACTCGTTAACGTCTGTGAACCTTCAAAATACTCGCTATACATCCATCTTCATAGAATTCATTGAATGTAAATGATGTAAAAACTTTAACACACTTCAAGATTAGAAAGACAGCTCCCCTCCACCTAAAGAAAAATGAGGGTTCACTAATGTACACACTGAGACACAGAGAGCCCAGTGCTTCAGAGTCAAACTTCAGTCCTGCCCAATGATAAGACCAGACCAAGCTAAAAGAACTGCTCTCCTTGTCAATGTCCCCTCAAAATCTCAACTATTCAAACTCATGAATATGCAAGTGTGCCAAACCTCTCAGAAAAGTAAATACAGAGCCAATTATCCATACTCTTTCACGTGATAGACTTGATTTCCATTAGTCACACAATACTAGTCAGCAGATAACCATTATATACAATTTCTATTATTTCCTAGAAATGGGGGGGGGGTTCAATCTTGTGTAAAACAGAACCAAACAAAAACATAGTTATCATTTAAGGAAGCAAAACAAAAATGTTGAGATAGCTAGAGTCATTAAAATTGAAATTCTAGTGCACTCAATTTATTCCACATTGAAATATTCCCAACTTATAGGCACTTTTTTAGCAAGGCAATTCACTGGGCCCAATCAGGTGGTTGACTTCAATGTCTAAGTGAATAAACTACAGACTTTTAAAACTATTTCAGAGGATTCAAAATGTGAAAACAAAGTAAACGTACAGATTAAACGTAGATATAGTTAATGCATTAATTAATGAAGAATATTAAATTTTATACATGAGACATTTAAAAAGTTATATGTGATAAATGGAAAGATAAAATCAGTATAAAATGAAGGTATCTATTTCTCTATAATAAATTGGGCATTTGCTTCTTGTAATCTTTTTCATTTATTAATTCATTACTACCATACAAGTGCTTTAACATTTTACAATAATGTAAGTCCAGATAAATTTTAAACACTCAGAAAGAGAAAACAAAACAAAACAAAACAAAAACATTTCCTGGGAACTGTTTAGTAAAGTTCCACAGAAGAAAACAGTAAACAAAACAGCATTTATTTGACAATTAATCAAAGTGGATTATCTTTCTGATTAGGGCCATGGAAGACACCTGTCCAGCATGAAATGGACAGGTGTCAAGGAAGCAAAGCTGGACTCTGGACTACTAATATTCCATGGAGCTACAACTTCTTATGTTACAGTAGAGAATTTGGGAAGTTATGTATTAACAATCTTTCCTAAAGTTAGAAATATCATCTACACAGTTCATTGAATGTAGAGAGGTAGAGCTGGTGCTTTCTTGGAGCATTTGCCACTACATTTTAATCTTTTTGGTGCCAGAAGATCAGTGTCTTGTCTAGTTGTCATCAGGGAGACTTCCTCCGGCAGCAGGTAGGAGCAGGTGCAGAGACAAAGAGCAGACATGCAGAGAGAGAGAGAGAGTCTAAATTGGAGGTCTCCATCATGTTCTGCCCCTCAGAGATCGGGGAACACAGTGGAAAAGGCAGAGGAAAGACTGTAGGAATCAGAGGGGATGGATGACACCAAGAGAACATGGTCCTGTGAATGAACTAAGCAGGGCTCATACCAGCTCACAAAGACGGAAGCAGCGAGCCTGGGTCTGCACCAGGTGCCCTGTGTATACATTATATCTGCTAGCTTGATGTATTTGTGGAACTCCAACCGTTTGAGGAGATGTGTCTCTGACTCTTCTGTTTGCTTTTGAGACTCTTTTCCTCCTATTGGGCTGCCTTGTTCAGACTCAGTATAAAAGCTTTTGCCTTGCCTTATCATGTCTTGTTATTGTGTTTGGTTGTTGACTCCCGGAGGTCTGTTCCTTTCTGAAGTGGATCTCCAGGAGCTCCTGGGGAGGGGAAGTGGAACAGAGCTGGGAGGAGTGGAGGAGGCAAAACTACAGTTAGAATGTATTCTATGAGAGAAGAATCTCTTGTCAATTAAAAAAAAAAAAAGAAAAGAAAAAAAGAAATCTCATCCTAAATGGAACCAGCATCATGAGTGACATGTGTCTCAGTCTACTTCATTTATTTCTTTTGGAAAACCTTTCAGTCAGTGTCATCTTCCAGTGTGTGAGGAGCACATGGGAAAGATATTTTTCAGTGCTAGAAACTTTCAGATCTCAGTATCAGCTGGTGGAAATTGGGTAGGCCTGACATTATAAAAAGAATTAATAAATGTATTCAATAGAGGGTATGTCCTAGTTGCTTCCTATTGTTGCAATAAACATCAAGTCGAAAAGTAGTTTAAGGAAGAAAGTGTTAAATTTGACTTACATGTCCCGATATCACTCAATCATTGAGTGAATTCAGAGTAGAAGGAGGGGCAGAAACATGGTGGAAGCTCACTGATGTGCGCTATTCCAGCTTGCTCAGCTTGCTTTCTTTTATGAACCAGGGACCCTGTGTAGGCATGGCCCCACCCACACTGGGCTGGGACCTCCCCCATCAATCATTAGTCAAGAAGGTGCCTCACAGACTTGCCTCAAGGACGATCTGATGGAGGCATCTTCTCAAAGGCCCCTATTCCCAAGGGACGTGTTTGTATCAACTAGACAAAAACTAATCAACACAGGAAGTTTCAGCCACCAAGGCAGTGGCTGCAGGGCCACCCATAAGTTTAGTAGCCAGATGAACACCCTGGACTAGCAGAAGTGGCAAGGACAGGAAGTAGAAATAAGGTTTTAAATCTTAGTTTTAGTTCATTGTAGTAATAAATAATATAAATACAACTGTGATTTTTAATATGGAAGAAAATGTCAACATATGATCTTTATATATTTAATATTATATCTCCTTTGCCTTGAATATGTGGAATAGACATTATGATTGACTCTATTACTGAGGAAAAGTATCTGGGCTTAGAACTAGAAAGGTATTAAGTCGAACTATTTTGACTTTCAATTTAACATAGTAAATCCCCTTAGACAAGAATAGTGGCCAACCCAACCCCTGAATGACAGAATAATGGAAAATCTTGACCCTTTTATTACTTCATAAGTAGCCAGAAAAGAGAGTGTGAGGAGGGCAAAGTGTCCGAGGCCACTTCGTGTTGGCTGTCTATGTTCATTCTATATGTGCTTGCTAAAATTCTCTGAACAAGGATTTCAAAAAATGTAATTCCCTCTTAAAAAAGAGATCCATATCATTTATGTGTATATTTTGTTCACCCAAATATCTTTATACAATTGGCTTAATTATTAATAATGTTACACAATTCCTGAACACATAATTTTATGAATTTTCAAAAATTAACCATGCAACTGTACCATATACATATATATGCTATATGTGTTATATATTATATAGAATATATAAAAAATCATTTCATCTGCAGTGACAGTTTAACTGATTTTCTAGTTTGGGTAGCATTCACTTGTTTATCTTGTTTGTTTTAGTTAGGATTTCTAACACTATGTTGAATAAAGTGGGAAAGAGGCCATCCCTTTCTTTGCAAGGTCTTAGAGAGAAGGCCTACAGATTTTCATCATGCATTATATTGTTAGCTGGTGGCTAATGGATTTTATGGCACCATCCTTACTGACTATTACTGGCAGGAAATTCTTATTGTATCAAGATAAAAGACAGTGATAGGAATAATTGGAAAATCTCTGAGGGGAAGGAGTAAGGTTAAAAAAGAATGAGAATTATTTTAATAAACACTTGGGGGTAAAATTATACCTAAAGTAACACATTTTTAAAATTATACATTCCTTTTAAAATTACTGTGATTTATTTTTTATTACTCTATAACAAATGACTTCACAACTTAACACATCTATATTATCTAATGCTTTCCATAAGCCTAGAAAAAGTTATCATGTGTCATTGCTCATGTTCTCTCAGGGCTGAAATCAGGTAACAGTGGAACTCTGGCCCTTTTTGTACTTTCACATGAATAGAAGACAATTCCACACTCATTTAAATTATTGTTAAATATATTGATTTGGAATTATATGGTGGAAGACATCATTTTTATTTGCTATTTTTGTATTTTTCATTCTGATCATCAAACTCCCCAGTTCCCTGATATACATGATTTTTCCATATATTACAAAATTTTTCCATAATCAGAAATGTGATTAGTTTTTTTTTTTAATCCCAACAGGAGAATTTTGCTCATATACTTTTCCAAGCAAGAGTCCTGGAATTATCCTCATGCTTCCCTAGCCTCTGATTCTGTAGAACACCACCTCATTCATGGCATGCCAGAATCTTTGCCATTTTTCTGTTAGAAAGAATCATGGATTCTATCAGTATTTGAAGGTACAGGATACCTAGTACTTTTAAAATAAAATAGTAGATAATAAGGATTTTATAGCTCACAACCTTAGGTCAAAAAAGCTAGTTAGAAGAAATACTTAATTCTACCAAGAACTGAGTTAAAGGGTATTCAGTTCGTAAGTAATTTGGTTATTGACAATTTATGTAGATGTAAGATGAATGTACCTTTGATTCTCAATGCTAGCAAGCATTTATCAATTCAGTTACTTATGCACATGTTGGAATTGTTGTGTATTAAGAAATTGAATATAATAGGCAATGTCTGCACTGAAGTCATTGTCTACTGAAATACACAAGCATGCGGGGTCATCGTTTTAATACAGTACAATGTATATTATAATAGGGGCAGTTTTTTCTAGGCTCAAGTGGGAAATTATTTAGCACCCTTACTAAACATTCTAATTATTAAGAAAAGTATCACTGCAAAAGTTCATTTAGTGCTGCATTCTTAAGAACAAAAATTAAAGCCAAACATTTTTTTTTCAAATGAATAAAAAAAGGTTTTATTTTTTTTCTCCGTGGATACAGTATAATAGTGATGAATCTTGTATCTTTGTTAGGAGAGGAAGACTCTGAAATTCTGGGAGCAAGCCAAGCCTTGGGATCCCCTGGAAATATCTACTGCACGGATATAGAGGTATTTGAGGTATTCTATTTGAGAGGTAATTAAAGGATGCACTATCAGGAGAGAGGGAATAACAACACAAGGATGTATTAATGACATAGCTGCTGTGCAAAATATGACCTCCACTCCTCCTGACTTTCTAAGGGAAGAACCCAAATCCTCTCTGAGATTGATGACAATAAAAGAGGAAAAATCAGAAACTTCTGTCTTATTTCTTTATCCTCAGTGATGGGAGTTGCTCAAAGGCTGCCTGGTGTCTTAACTGTCTGGTTTTGGGTACTGGAGCATGAGATACGGTACCAGTGCACAAAAAAAGGTTCCTGAGTTCAGTGGAAAGATGAATGATTCATGCAATTAGAGGAGTGCCAGGGGATGTGTAGTTGGTGTTTTCTTTTTTTTTTTTTAAACTCTCTAGTCTTTTGGGGGGCCTGCCACTCTGCTCCCAAATAAATACACACAGAGGCTTATTCTTTCTTCTGAATGCCAGGCCTTAGCCTGGCTTGTTTTTTGCCAGCTTTGCTTGACTTATTATCCCATCTACCTTTTGCTTCTGGGCTTTTACCTTTTCTTAATTCTCTAACCTTACTTTCACTCTTACTCTGTGGCTAGCTGTGTGGCTGTGTGGCTGGCCCCTTCTTTCCTTGCTCCTTGATCTCACTTACCTTCCAATCCCACTTTTTCTCCTTCTATTTATCCTCCCTGCCTGCCCGCTGGCCTATCCTTTCTCCTGCCCTGCTATTGGCCATTCAGCTCTTTTTTGGACCAATCAGGTGTTTTAAACAGACAAAGTAAAACAGCTTCACAGAGTTAAACAAATGCAACAGAAAAGAGTACAACACATCTTTGCATCATTAAAAAAAATGGCCGGGCGTTGGTGGCGCATGCCTTTAATCCCAGCACTCGGGAGGCAGAGGCAGGTGGATCTCTGTGAGTTCGAGGCCAGCCTGGGCTACCAAGTGAGTTCCAGGAAAGGCGCAAAGCTACACAGAGAAACCCTGTCTCGAAAAACAAATAAATAAATAAATAAAATAAATAAATAAATGAATGAATGAATAAATAAATAAATAAAAATAAATAAAATGTTCCTCAGCATAAACAAATGTAACAAATCTTAAAATAATATTCTACAACAGGGATGTGAAATGGGGTTCCACAGATGTGTACTACTGACATTCAAATAACAAAGGTTGTTCAGGAATCTATAAGCAATTTACTATAGACAGGAATTAGAAATAGTGTGAGAAAAGAGTTCAAATAACAAGTCAGTAGATATGTAGGAACAGAAAATTTCACCCAAAGTATGGATATAAATGTAGAAATGGAGGTTAAAATATTTAATTAATAATTCCACTGTGTAATTAATCAATGTTAATATTATGTGCTTTAGTATACTTCACCATATATTTCCTCATTGTTCATAAGTTAATCAATACAGTTTATATATTTACAAATAGACATAAAAGTAAGTATACAGACAAAATCAGATTTCATTAAAATAGTTTTGAAGTAGTCATTTTAATGGTTTTATTTACATTTCTTACATACATATAGTTATTTCCTTGACTGATTTTGTGTGTGATTCTTTATGCACTTCATGTAACTGTAGAGAAATCTACATAAGTTCTATATTTATTCTTTTGACATTAGATACTGAATTTAGAACTATTTGGTTAAAAGCAACTGATAATTTAAAGATACTAATGTTTTCCATTTTGGTCTCCCTCCAAATTAACTGGAACAATTTGTAATTAAATCACTAACAGAAATAAGAGTTGACATTGTAGAGCACAATGCTGTCATCTTGGCATAATAATGTAGCTGCATCTCTGGATTCTTCATCAGCTGTAAGTCAGACTTCTTAGTTTTCACATTCTATAGTCTTCTCCCTTTCTTTAAGAGGATTGTGTAAATCATTTAGAGCAAAAAAAAAAAATATTAACCCCATTCAATGTTGTTGTGGTTTTGATCATTACTTCATTGCAGTGTTAAAAGTAGTATTACTATATAACATTTAAATTTGCAAAGTTTATCTGTGGAAATCAATTATTATCATGTTCAGTATACTTGTGTGTGTGTGGTGTGTGTGTGTGTGTGTGTGTGTGTGTGTTTCTGTGTACATAAGTGCTGTGGTTTAAACTCTGTGCCTTGAAGTATTTACATAAACTAGTTCTATAAATGTTTCATGCATTTATCACTTAATTTTAATACCCTTGTGACAGGAACTGTTTTCAGGAACATATTATAAATGGGAATTTGAGGCACAGAGAAATTTAGCATGTTATCCTCTGTGTTTGAAACTTTACTACTTACTAGTTGGGTATAAAATAAATGAAATTCATAGGAAAAATTAGAACAGTGTTTGATAGATGTTGGCAAGAAGGAGAAATGAGGATTTTCTGTATAATACAAAATTTTAATACTGAAGGAGGAAAATATTCTAGAAAAACTCTAGGAAGCATTTTATAGGTAGACAGCTTTTGTGTACTTAGAAATTGCTAAGGAGTATGTAGGTTTTATTGAATGTTCTTCAGAAGAAAAAAAAGATGAGAAAGATTCATGTAGAATTGGAGACTATATACATGCTGATTAAATTTAAGAATACACAATACTACATCATTCACATAGTTTATAAAACACATTGACATGATACAACTAAACAACAATTAAAAAAAAATTCTCTGTTACTACTGTCTCCAAAAGGCAAGAGAAGCAGAGCACATTTGTATTTCCTAGTTGTCATTTGAGTCTAAAGAGTTAATGATATTTTGGTAGAGCCTTGGAATATGGAGTATGTGGGTAAGGAACTAGAAATATTAAGTCCTATTAGCCTAGCCTAATTCCCTCTTAGTCCATGATTGTATCTGTTTAGTGCTTCATTGGCTGTCTCTGTGTAGGCAGCAAATGCTCAGTGTTTACTGAAGGCAGATTTATGATGAGGTGAGAAGTGAACCAAGAGATGCCAAACTCCTTAGGATTTCTGTTTAGATGTGTGTGCCCACAGTCTCAACAAGAAAGTGCTATTTACCCAAGACATTATATTTCCTAGGAATAGCATCCTTGAGGCTCAGTAAATGGAAAAACAGGTACAATGTCAGGCAGAGGCAAAACAGAAATTCATTTAGAAAGCTTCATGTATAAAGATGCCTGACTGTTTGCCTAAATGCCTCATTTTCTGGCCACTCACTTTATTTTCTGTTTCAGCTCTAAGCTTGCCAACTGTGTATTTATAGTGCGTGAAAACAGCAGTTTATTTGAATTGCAAACTAGCTCTTTAAAAAAGAATGCTTCTAATTGTATTATACCACTTAACTCCAAAGTTACTACAATGTCTTTTTTGGAGTACCACAGTAAGTACATGGGACTGTGTGATTTGAAAAACAAAAATGTATGTTATTATTTATTTATTTGCAGCCCTGGTGTCTAGAAATGTCAGATTATTGTGTTGTCAGGGTTAGTTTCTTCTGCCAATGCAAAAGCAGAGTTCCTATCTTAAAAAGACCAAGAGAGTTTATATTTGGTGACCATGGTCCAAGAACAAAGGTTTAGAATACTCAAAATTCTGTTTCAACCTGGAAGGAGTTTCATGAAGTTTTAGAGTTTTACAAAACAGAGAAAGTCATAAATCATAAAGGCAAGTTAAAATACATTGGTGGGTATATCAGAGAGCTGGTTACAGCAAGATTGGGTGGAGATTCAGTTCTTGGTTCAGATGGTATCTGATGACATTTTTAGCTTTTGGGTCAGTGGTGGGTTAATAGGTTGTAAAAAGTTTTTAATCGATTAGTCACGGGGTTTTAGTTCAGACACAGAGCTGGGCAAGTATTGCCTATTCAGGGGGCTGAAACTAGTCCAGAATAAGGTAAATAGTTAGCCCTGGACCTGCAACATTTCAACCTCTCCCTATGACTGCAGTTCTAAGCAGTCCATCGGTCTTTGCAGAGGTTATTTCTTTCAAGAATTATCCCTGATTCTTCTCTGGCCAGTCTCCCTGTCTTATCCCTGGTCTCCCATGGGTCTGCCTTCACATAGCCTTTCTTTTGTATTCTAACCTTTTCTTAAAAGGACGCCAGTCATACTACAAAATGTTACCCCACTTGCTCTTAACTACCTCTTTAAAGGCTCTCTGCAAAGATAGCCATGTTCTGAGGAATTAGGAGTGACTTGCACATGTGAATTTGGGGATGATATCCTTAAATCCATTACAGATCTGGCTTCTCTGTTAATGTAAAATCCTAGAGACCAAGGACATTTCTTCTGAATAGAATGACCCTTAATTCTGGATGTTGATGAGATATGAAAATTCCCATTCCCTTAAACTAATAAAAGTACGGATGTCAAAATGGGTAGCTAAGGAAAGTCAAGGAATAAATCATGTTAAAACAGGCATCTAAATGTTAAGACCTTCCAGATATTTCTGAACTTACCCTATAATTCTAATCATGATGATTCATTAGTTTCTTACATTAATTGTCCATAAGACACTAAATAAAATTTCAAAGGATACCTCAAGTGTATTACTATAACAGCATAAGTAATTTATTACAATAAATACCTACTTTTCAGAAAATATTTCATTGCTGGACATTGTAGAAAAAATACTAATGACTAATTAGATTATAATGTTTTACAAAATCCAAAAGATATTGATGGAAATTATAGCCCCAGGCAGTAAAAACGTGATTTAAAAAGAGAGAGAAATTTAAACATGACTTAAATAAGCTTTACAAATTTCCTCTTGTGTGGTGTCTTATTGATATCTCAGGGTCTATCTTTGCCTATGTATTCAAACAATATATACACAGGTATGGCCAGCCTATCTCATACCCATACTAACCACACTTATTATATTTCCCTTTGTATTTGACTCTAAAAGAAGTATAAATGGTCTATTTGGTAAGTTTAATCATGTTGATGAAAAGTAATGTCCAAAAATAAAGGAACTGTCAGATAATATTTTTAAAGGACTTCTACAGGGGAAAACATCATAATTCAGTGCAATAGAACACAGTACATGATAAAAAACAATATAGAGTATAAAATGGAATTCTTCTTACTGGTTGAAATATTTTGGGAAGGATTCCTATGCGCTGTTTTTGAGTTGTGAAATGAATAGATTTCAATTCTGAAAAAGTAACATGAAAACCAAGCAAAGAGCAACTAGGGCCTCCACAAGGAACTCTTTGGTTTGCCATAGGGTAGATGAAAAGTAAGCATGCTTAGAAATTTAGTTTTACTCTTATAAAATATAATTTTCATCTTTTATTAAAATGAGATAAAGTAGTTTCCCAGAGGCCAGAGATCTGTTTCAGATGATTTACTGCTAACTGTAATATGCAAAACAGGGTTGAACAAGGCAATGAAGTGGAACCGCATAGGCAATTACATGATAGGGACAGCAGAAATGAAGTGAAGAAAACTCTTGACATGATAGAATTAAAATTAAAATTTGAACGATGATGTCAACTGGCCATGAAGATAAGAGAGATATGGAGGCCTGGCTGATGGAGCAGACATTGATGCCTTACACAGAAAGGGCAAGTATTAAATATTTAGTAAGGAATATTGTGAAGTAAGTTGTGGATGGTCAATGTTGTTGGTACCACCATATCATAAAAAAACAGACAAAAGATTCCATCATCATAATTTTCATAATGCAATTCTGCCTTATGAATGAAACAGCCTGACAAATTAACACCAACAAAACAATATGAAACTTTGGAAATATACAGCTGAATATAGGTTATAATTTTATTTTCTTATATCCTGTTAAGTATTCAATATAGGACTGAAATCTTATAAGATAAGATGACATTTTTGTTTTATTTCTGAATATTTGGGAAATTCTGAGCATCGATATTGAGAAATTTCTTTTATAAATGCTACATTGAGATTATCTAAGCAGCAATTATTGTTTAAAAATGTCCTGTAGGATATAAAATACACTACCAGCTTTCCTTCTACTGAAGCACACTGGACATTTGTATTGTGAACAGTGAAGATAAGCAAACTGTATGGAAATTTTGACCATCAACTATAGCTAGAAGTATTTGGATTATAATCAGCAGATTATACTTTATATTACTAAAACACCATTGAGATTATTTTACAAATTGAGGGAGAAGTACAATTCAGCCTGTTTAAAAAGCCTTTTCTTCCTCTTCTTCCTGATCAAATACATGTTTGTTGAAAAGCAAATTTCCTTCCATCACAGTCAATACAAAAGAAGCAATAGAGATGCAAATATATTTTAAGTATTGAACTTTCTTTTGCAATGTTTCAATGCCTTTCTTAAAATATTAAAACAATTGGAACACATGAAAAGAGGATCCCTGGGTGTTTTAATTCTTCTTTCTGCTATGAATTTGCTGCCAAAGTTAAGCTTTTTGAACTTCATGAAACATCAAAACCTTGAAGACAATAACAAAAACAAAAAAAGAATGTTGAAAATCAAATTGCAATAATGAAATATTAATGAATGAAGACTAGGAATTGGATTAGTCGTAGAGAGTTTGCTAGGCAAGCAATGATAGAAAATAAATTGTGAACAAAATATATTTATTGTTGCTTCTGGAAAGAAGTTCCTAAATACTGTTTTTTGTCTTTGTGAATGTCTTTCATTTTTCAAAACATCCTATTATGTTTTCCTGTTTTTCTAAATGAAAAGTAATGTACTTTTCCTTTTCAAATGCTTTCTAACATGATTTTTTTTTAATTGGATAGGTTGCCTGACTTCTTGTACTTAAGAATGAAAATCAATTATTATTTTCTTGTGAATCTTTTTATCTTGTGTACTTTTCCAGTTGCCAAATTAATTGGGTATAATTGAATAAACTACTTACTTTACTCTCTAGTTACAGATGTCATTCAAGTAAGTATTCCAATTATCTCTGATAATTTGTATTATGGAAATTTGATAAAAACCCCAGTGACTGAGAATATTAAGTTCCCAAATTGCAGCTAACCCCGAGGATAGCCTTTATGAAATCTACCAATATAAATGTTTATTTTTGAAACACAGTGCTTTAGGTAACAAAAGGATTTTTCTCTTGTGTTTGATACCATGAAAATGTATTTTTACAATTTCTTATGCAAGAAGTCAGTATGTGTGGGATCCTGATCCTACTAGTGTGAGCATGAATGTCATGTTGAATAACTAATTTCGGCTTTGATGAAATGTTACCCAACTTAAGTAAAGCAATTAGCAGAAACTAATTACTTTTCAATTATATTTCAATTATGTATGTGAAGTATTTCTAATTGTTCCATGGCATTAATATATTATTTCTCTTTATAATATTTTATGTCACTCTTTGCAATAAGATAAATGTATTTAGTAGACATAAGGCATCGCAAATGCATTGATTACGCTGTCATTACTTGAATTTCTTAAATTTTAGTATAATTGATCTTAGAGAAATTATATTACACAAAGATTTTACAAAACCATAAAGATTAAACACATAGTGCAAACAGTCAGTGCTTTATCATTTGTGAAAATAAAATTATTGGATATTTTATATTACTCTTATGGAATTATAATACAAAAATGAAATAAACCTTGACATTGCAACCTGCCATCCCTTATTATCCATATCTGTAGTTCAATTTAGTGTAACACATTTATTATTCTTAAGGCAAGTTGTTTCCCTTTGGGGTAAAAGTATTTTATATTGAGCTGAAAAATAGTTTCCTGGCCACTTTTTTAGAAATTTTTCATATAATAAGTCTTAGTGAAGTTTCCTAAAGCAGCAGACTTTTTATTACCTCATAATCTTTGCAATCTAGGAAATCTCTATGGAACATATTAATAAGATATTAAGGCTTTGACAGTAAACTAGACACAGAATGTGACCTCTAGAAGTTTAAAATCACTTGACTAATGAACAGATAATACTACATATATATTTTTGATTTCTTGTTTGTTTGGCTATCTAGTTCAGTCAAATATATTAATGTTTAGGCGTTATCCTTTCAATTATTGTATTAATGTCCATTTATTTTGCTGTCTTTCCTGTTGCAGAATATTATCTCAAGGTGTGCTGCTTTTGTTTATGTTGCATTTGTTTAACTCTGTGAAGCTGTGTTATTGTGCCTGTTTAAAACATCTGATGGTCTAATAAAGAACTGAACGGCCAATAGCAAGGCGGGAGAAAGGATAGGAAGGGTTAGTAGGCAGAGAGAATATGTAGAAGGAGAAATCTGAGAGGAAAGAAAGAGGAAGTGACCAAAGAAGGAGGAGGACTTCAGGGGACAGCCACCCACCCAACCAGCTATATAGCCAGCTACAGAATAAGAGTAAGATTTACAGAAGTAAGAGAACAGGAAAAGCCCAGAGGCAAATGGTAGATGAGCTAATTTAAAATTAAGGAAAACTGGCAAGAAACAAGCCAAGCTAAGTCTGGACATATATAAGTAAGAAAAGTCTCCCTGTGTGATTTATTTGGGAGCTGGATGGCGGGCCCCCAAAAGAGCAAAAACAAACGACAACATTTTTCACTCATTTTTTTTCCTTTTTGTTTGTTTCTTTAACTCTCCCTCCTACCTCTCTCTCCTCTCTACCTTTTTCCCACTCAGCCGTGGTTCTCATTGATAACAATTTATTCAGTCACATCCTACTCCATTTTCCTTGTGGATTGTGTGTGTGTGTGTGTGTGTGTGTAGTTACTGCAGCTTTCTCGTCATTTCAACAAAGATGTGGTAGCTTTCTTCTTAATTTTTTTCTCTTAAATTGTTCCTTTTAAAATTATCTTAAGTACCTTTATCAATATAAATGAATTAAGATGAGACTCTATATTCTAATTTTATTTCATTTGTTTTTATATTTATATTTCCTAGAGGCTAAACAAATTCATTTAATATTCTGCAGGGACACTAGTGTGCATAACAGAGTACCAACAGTAGTATTATCATTTTAATCACTGTAATTACTTTTGTGTCCCCACATTAAGAGGTTCATGTGAACTAAACTCTTCTCTATATTTATGATACTATTTAAGATACGCCTAATATAAATCAGGTGATTATAGTAATTAAGGATATTAGCTCCATTTTTCATTTCACTATTTGTGGTTATTTAGAAAATACATTTTATGAATTGCTTAGAGTAAGAAAATATAAAAACTCAACATCCAATCTTATATACATTCCCACATATAGGAAACGCAATGCAATTATTCCTGTTGCTTAACTCATTTGGCATTTTCTTCCTGTGTTCATAGCAAAATTCCAGTCAAAATTATTTGTGAAACCTTGAAACTTTTAGTATTAACCATACTGGAGAAAGAATAGGGAAAAATTCAAGGAAATAGAAATGTACAGATGTCTTCAACTGTGGTAATGAACTGAGGAAAGTAGCAGTGTGCTAATGCAGGAATATGCTAATCCTTTGAATATGGCTGGCTAGGTTTTTTCATTGTGGCTGATCAGCACAATAGCTTCAGGACAACCGCCCTGATGAGACTGCTATTTGACTGTATGCTCTGAATTGCAAATTGTGTTCTACATCAAATTCTTTCTCCTATTTTAGGTTTGGTTCAATTTGGATTGATAATGTCACTACTTCCTCGTCCCCGTTCTGTTAACCCTCTACACATGGTATGGGAAACTGGGACACCTTCATAAATACTGATCTCTTAAGAGACAAAATGCATTCTCAGATATATTAAATTTTCAGGAAATAAACCTGTACTAGAATAAGTAAATGATTTAAAGTTCATGAAAATAATTATGAACAACCAAGTAATCTTGATATTGTGTGTAGCATGTGCTGTGAAATGATCACCCATAGGGAAATCAAGAATTAATTCCCTCTGTGTCATAATCTTCTTTGTTCTGAAACTTCTTTTGGGATGTGGAAGAACTAAAAATAATAATTAAGTTGTCAGTGAGGCAAACTTTTCAGAATGTGGTAGACGGAGACTCATCTTTTCATCGGTAAGTCACTGTGTTTTTAACATTGTTAGAATTGGGGAAAATCCTTACTAGACTCAAGGATTGCAGACCCCGCCCCCTTTGAAGACATGCCTTCCTGTGAAGGGCCCAAGATGAGCTCAGCTGAACTAACACAAAAAATGTACATGCACTGGATGCTCTTTCTTCCCATCTGCCACACTTCTTTTCCTACCTGTACGAACTTAACTGCTGTTATTGCTTTCATATAAATAACCTGACACCCTAATACAGATTATCAGGTATTTCTCACATTGATAAGAATAAAAAATAATACTTACATTTATAATATTAATAATATCTCTGTAGTAATAATGTTCCATGTTAAAAAATCTGAAGTTTATTACCTATGTTAAACAATGATCACAATTTTTGTCTTAGCAATTTGGGAATTACATAAATAGTTTTGATCTCCATGTTAATTACATAACTTATATCATCAAGGTTCTCTTTAAGGATGCTAATTTTGAAACAGGTTAATATTAGTTGTTATTTTTCCTTATATTACTAAGATAATCATGCTGTTTTGTGTCCTATCACTATTATAAGTTAACAAATAATTTCAGAAGGTATTTTAGGATACTAATATCCTACTATATTTTTTTCTAAATCAGCTGGGCCACAGTCTACTTCTACTTTACCTGGTAGACCAATATTTGACTAAAAATTTCCTTTCTCCTTAATGCAGTTGTTACTACTTCAGAATCAGCCTTGAAGGTCTGGAAACATTGATCTACCCATTCTGTTAATATTTGTGATGGAGCTCAGAGTTGCAACAAAGGATGTTTCATGTTGACATTAAGTGCAGGTTGCAATGATTATTATCATTCACATGTCTTTGAAATTCTAACTATAACTATTCTATGGGTAAGAATGAGATCATAATCACAGAAGGTGTCTTGAAAACATGAGGAGTACCAGAAGGACCATTTAGCCAATGGGAAACAGTTTGCAATGAGGATGTGAGGAAAGGGGTCCAGGACAGGCCTCTGTCCCAGCATGGCATCAGTGGTGTTTCCAGGGCTGCTTACCCTACTATCATGCAGGCAGACTGGTAATCAAAAAAGATGCCCTGTGAGCAAATCTAAAGCAGGCTACCTGACATTGCCACTAGTTGACAGTGGTGCTGAAGCAGAAGAGAAGAGCATGCTCCCTCCCACCTCCAAAATATTCCCTCAAAATATCTGGCATAGTTTCCTAGGGGAAATAGATTTATAACTAGAGTCACATTAACGATCAGCTAAGGATCCAACTGAACATTATCAGGCTTGGACTGATTAGGAACCATGTTGAGAGTGAGATTTACTGCCGGGATAGCACACTTCAGGGTCTGTGTGTGGAGACTCAGCTTACTACTTTCATTCTTCCTGCCCCCGTAAGTCCTCAGTGACTTCCTGTCAGGCAAATATGATGTGTCCCCAACCCCCACCCCCACCCCCGCCCCCGCCCCGCTCAGTCTTAACTCAGTAAGAACTTTGTTGCTCTATTAAATAATTGTACAGAACGCCAACATCATAGGTTTTTGAAACCAGGTACTTTCATAATAATTAGTGAAAATAGCTGGTCTCCAGATCACCCATCTGGCCAGTGATTTGAAATTATCTGCCTGTGTGGCACATAAGAGGTTTTACTCCCCAGCTCAAGGGATGGGAGACCAGAACTGACTTCAGACACTCAAAGGCTGTCTTGATAGAGTTAATGTTACAAGATAGGGCATAGGGCATAGATTATTTTAATTCTTTTGTTGAGGGGAGGAGGCAAACAAAAGTTCAGAGTTTCCATCTTTCATGTCATTATTTATTTAATGTGATATTTACTAAATGTGATAGTTACACATTAAAATTCTGCTATATCCCAAACTTTTAAGTGTTCTATACAATGACAGATTCTAAAAGCAATGTCAAGAAAAATAAGGAAAACTGTGTTGAGCAAAAGGAATTTATATATAAAGAATTGTGCTCACATATAAATGGGTAAGAAACTAGTTAAAGTTTAGCAAAATTGCACACTCCTGTTCATTCTATAAATACAAGTTTAATACTTTTGAGGAAATTTTTCTACTTTTTTTCTACTAAATCCTTTAATCTTAGTTTACACAAACCTTCATATACATCCTCTCATTTTATAAATATTTCATCACACTTTTATGAGTTTTGTGGAATATGAACATATATATGTATCTATTGATTAATAACTATTTTATTTTTAAGTTATCATCATTATTTTGGGGCATATTATGCTTCCAAGATTGCTTTTAGTTCATAATAAACACACTTGAAACTCAATCTTTACTCTGTTATGTAGTTAATACATTAGGGTAATTTCTAGAAGATTTAATATAACAGGATTTTACAACCTTCGGTTTTTATTGTGAAACTAGACTACCAAAAGCTTATACTACAATGTTGTTTGATGTAAAATATGAATTTTGTATAATATGTATTACATGTTATATTATACTTTTATAACAAGCATCAATTATCATTTATAAAGTTATGCTTTAGTCATTGCAGAGGGATAACTCATTAACAATGCTATTTTTATATTCTGGTTTATTATAGAGCTTAAACTTTCTTCATACATTTGCTACATGTTTAGATTTCTTCTTTCATGTATTACTACTTTATGTCTTTAAGGTTTCCTACTGAGTGGATTTATTCATTTTAATTTGTAAAAATGTTATCACTGTTTTATTTCTTTTACATCTCTTTCATATTAATAAAAGGAATGTCACCAAACATTTGTATTTAAAATAGGCTACTCTTCTACAAGATTCCTGCACTAATGCTCTAGTAGTAAATGACATTTTCCTTTTTTACTTGGATTTTTATTCTGACAACTAGGTTGACAGTATAGCTTGAGGATAGGATTCTGTCACTGAATTTCTTTGCCAGCCATTGGGTAAGGGAAAAAAATTAACATTGTCAGAGTTGATCCTAATCTAGCCTACATAATAATTAGGAAAGGAAAGATTAGCATAACACATTCAGCTTTCCTGTGGGAAAACTTCTGCTCTTACAACAACACCACCTTCAATGTAATAGGGAAGACAAAAACACACTTGTAGAATATAAACTATAGTGGTACTAATTAGGATAAGACTGTGAGTTTCTACTCACCAGGTCAAGTAAGATTTCTATAGATAATCAATATGTTAGCAATTATACTATTAAAAAGACCCAGCTTCCTGAATTGAAGTTATTATAAGATGTAACAAACACTTCTTTATTGTCATATAGGGCACTCAAGTGTCATCCAGGCAGAAATCTTGTCTAATTTTAAATCATACATTAAGGATGCTTTTGTCCACTTTTAATGATCACTATGTTATCAGGAAAGCTGAACTGAAATGTATCTACTTGCTTTCCACTAAATTCTCTGTTCCTCAATTACTTTTTGCTTTATGAGTAATTTTTAATATCTGGCCTAAGGGCTACACTCAATATAGAAATTTTGCAGTGTGATGCTAATAAAAATGAATATTCTCATTTGGTTACCTGTTGCCAGGTGCTGACAATTGGTGTTTTAGGTTTACTCTTACCATTCTAAATCCTTCATGAAATGTTGGAAATAAGTAAATAAAATATCAACATGGGAATGCAATACATTTGTTATGTAGATACGCATAAAAGACATATTTGTAGAATATTATTTTGATCTTTACTTACCCAAAAATATACAAATATAATAATGATTCATTTTTTTTACAGTCCCTTCTCCATGGTAAAATTGTTGAGAATGGTTGCAATAAAATATGAGGATCAGAAGAAATCTATAAACATGAAGGATCTGTCCTACCTCATCAAGTCTGTCTTTCACTAGTGTTTATAGACTGCTATTTCAGTCACAGTTTCTACATTTTGATTTAGTTGCAGATTTAGTTGAACTCTCCCAGACATCCTGTAGTCCAACCCCCTCATCTCACACCTGAGAAAACAGATCTTGAAGGTTAAGTGATTTGCTCAAGGTCACACAGCTAGTTAGAGACAAAGTGGCAAGAAAAACACTGAACTCCAGAACTCAATCAACCTTTTCCACTGTACTATGTTGACTTCTAAAATGACACAAAGCCTTAACCTTCTAAGCAGTTAACTTTTTCAGTAGTGACAACACTTTGTGAAAAAAGCAAAATACTGTATTGCTATAACTTATTTTTGCCATTTTAATTAACAGCTATTTTTTCTTTATAAAACATACACACAACATCTACATTATGAAACAAATAATACCAATGGCCAAGAACATTTTGCATATTTATTAAGAACTTCAAATTAATAACTTATTGAGTCCATAGTTTATTTTGTCCTATTTATTTCAATCCAATTTAGACATTTCATCTTGTGGGTATTTCATAAAGAGACCAAATATGTTTGTGTTAAGACCATAACACCTCTCTTTGCCCCTGTATTTCTGCTTCTTACAGCTTAACAATTGCAGTCTACCTATAACCTCCTATAGGTACTGAAATATGTACAGGACTGAAATCAATTTGGCATGCAGAATTAAAAGATTTTATTGACCTCGAGATTCCTTCCAGCAGTGTGTACGCACAAATGCAGAACCTCTTGCCAAGCTCAGAGATTTGAATATTCCCAGAAGTTTGTAGATATTACTCCCCTAGTAACACTACAATATATTTTCTAATCCATTCTTAATTAACCTCTGTTTTACCACCAAAAGGGCTTTAAAAAATTAATGGCTGAATAATGAAGAAAAGAGGCATGAAGATGAACATATAGTGCTGACCTCCAGGATCACTGCTCCTGTTTGGAGCTTTACAGGAACTTCTCCTAAGAGTACAGCTTACTAAGTGTGGTGGGTATGGTTATTATAGGTACTACCCAATTGTGTTATGGTATATATCACTTGATCACTAATTCTAGGGGATATTTACTCGTCCATAAATTCCAAGGCACAGATTCCAGTTGTGACCAATTTGTCTTATTCAGTAGTTCCTACCTAAACATTTAAGTGATTTACCCTTAAAGTATTCAATGCTATTGGGAAAATGGTACAAAATTTGATGGTTCTTTCCTTGAATTTCTTGCTGTACTGAAATTTAACATGAGATCTTGAAGAATTATTCACAGGAGAAAAAGAAAAAGAAAAAGGAAGAGATTTGAATGCAAAAAAACATGCATGATGGCTTCCATAATCTAGTACGCTAATGAAGCTATTCTGAAGACTTGAAAATTTTGTGCTGATAACTGTTATCATTTTATTTTTTGACTTTAAGTTGTTCAGCATAACTTGTCATGAATTTGACTTGTGTATGAAAATTGTTTTAGATTAATCTTCCATTGTTCCAAATCCAAGATGGAGAATTTTAAACAGAAAGGATATTGTCTGTAGTGGGTAGCCATTCCAGCTTTGATCTGGAAGTTCCAACCCCCATTGAGGCTTCGGTAACTGTCAGGCCTACAAGGCGGGGCTAAGAGAGGGCCCTGAAGACCCGATAACCGGATGAGTTGGCTCTCTTGGTTCCTGGACCCTGGGTGCTGGAGGTAGACCGAGCAGTGTTCTCCAGAGAACACTGCCGGACTGCGCTATGCCTTTCCCAGACTCTGTAAACTATCCATTCACTTGCAAGTTACCCCACAAAATAAACCTCCCCTTTAACTATGTGGAGTGGCCTTAATAATTTCACCAATAATTGTCAAGTGGTCTTTTGAAAGAAACAAAAAAAACCCTATATATTCAAGTGACATTGACTAGAGGAAAAACCTGACCTGTAACACAGATGCAACTGAGGCTTGTGTAAAGCTGTGGAGTAAGGATGATCATTTTGCACAGAAGTGATGCAAAGCAGCCTCATTGACTCCTTCAGCAGTCAGTTTTTAAATGTCAGAGAATTTCATGGAGGACGTGGAAACTTGGTTGAATCAATTCTTTATGGACTGAGAAATAGTGAAAGACTACGTTGTAATCACATTGAAGCTAGTATATCCATATCTATGGATGAACTTGAAATAAGTCCAGGTCCAGACACTAAACAAAGGATTGTAACTTTTTCTGGAGGTAAATTCAATCCTCACTGTTCATTTGTGATTTCTTTGGGGTGATTTCATTAGTCATAGCCGATTGACTCTAATTGATCCCTCCTTCTTTCTTTTCCATAAAGTATCTACCCAGAGTATCAGCAATACTTCTACGCATGACTCTTTCAATCACAGTGGAATGTATTGTATTCAATTCTATATGTAATCATTTAACCACATTCAGAAGAGGTGATTCCATGAGTGGATCCTGAGAGCAGTCTCAGGAGGGAGTCAGGAGATTGATTTAAGTCTGGCTTTCAGTTAAGAGTTCATCTCTTCTGGAAGTAGGAAGATAAATAGCTCTTGGCTTTATGCAACAATACAGTTGTGAAAACTTCCTTGGGAGGTAAACTGGGATGTGATGATGTGGAATAATATCAGTACTGATTTATGGATTATTTTAGGCAATTAAAGGATAGGATATATAGATTAAGTAATATATTACATAACACAAATGATTTCAGAAAAATAAAACAGAAAAGAAATTAGAGTAGTTATAAGGAAGAGCATCAACATTCATGTCCATATTTTTACTAGTAGTACTCATTTAAATAGTTACATATTTATAGTTACATTTAAGATACGAATTAAACACCATTTTTCATAGTACTAGAGGCTGTGAAATCCAAGGCCATGATTCTAGTAGATCTGATAACTGGTGAAGACCTTCGTGCCCATTCCCCCCTACTTGACAGAAGAGTAGAAGACAGAGATTGCTTTCTGATGTCTTTCATAAGCATATCAACCTCCTGCATGAATGTGGAGTCCACATGACTTAACCACTTTGTACTACCAATTTGGTGATGATATTTCAGTATGTGAAGCCAAGGGAAGGCATAATGCTTATTTCTCTTCTCTTAATATCACACAGGTACTTTTTGGGGGGATGAGAAGGTGTTTTTCACTTATAGGCCAGACACACATGTGTATGGTAATTGGCTTTTGTTGTCTCATTCTAGGAAACATATTTTAAAAAACCAGAGGAAAAACTGTATTGTTATAGTTAATCTGAGGAAATATGAATATTTTCTGATGCCAAATTATTCAGGACAATATAATAAATGTAGATAATAAATATCTGTCTCTTTGTTGTTCTTGAACACAGCAGGTATACTTCTGTCTTCGATTTCCAACTTGTTTCTATCTGGAATTCTTTTCCTCACATGTATACATGGCTAGCGTCCTGAAGTTACAACCATGCTCAAATTCATCTAAGTTAGCTTTCCTTAGTCTTCTCCCAAGAAAGGTCATACATCTCTCTCTTCCTCTCTTATACTGGTTTCACTTTATTATCATTATCTCATTTTGTTTGGTCATTTATATAACTACCATATCCTTCAATATCACTCAGAGTGAAAAAGGTCAACATGGATTCTTGGATTCTTATTCTCTGATGTGTCCATAGCAGTCTACAAAGTGCATAGCTGGTGCTCAATAGTGGTTGTCAGTTTCCAAGAAGAAAGAACACAGGAGCTGACATGTAAGTTATATCATAGAGAATAATAGTACATTCTCCAACAAAAAGAAGGGGGTTTACGGGGAGCTTTCCAGATGACTGTGTGAAAAAAGGAAACATGTCAGTACTGTCCTTCTTAAGAAGAGGTCTCAGGAATTCTGATAACTTGGGTGACTGGTGAAAGCATTTTAAGAGCAAATTGGAATTTCTTCCAGAACACATTTGAAGTAAATGTAGTACATGTTATACAATATTATCTATAATACACATATATTTGTTATGCATTTCTATATACATAATCTATACAGTATTATATAAATGACTCCGTTGGTTCTTTTATGTTAACCCTTTTCTGGAACAACTACTAAAGGAGTTGCACTTTGTGAACTCTGTACTAGTTATAAGTCAGTATTTTTAAAAACATCTAAAAAAACAAATTTACAGTTGAAATCTAATGACTAAGAACACATGTCTATAATTGTAGCAGTCAAGATCAATGCAGCAGATATTAAATTCTAAGTAAATCTGGGCTACACAGAAGACCCCATCAAAGAAAGAAAGAAGGGGAGAGAGGGAAGAAAAGACAAAATTCAGAAATCAGTAACTAATTTCTTTTTTGTCCTTGTGCAAGAAAACATAGTTTGTAATAGTAACATGAAGGTAAAAAGAAAACCTGTCCTGTTTACAGTTTAAGTAAGTATTAACCAATTTAGTGACTTAATTCTTATATTTTCTATTTACTTATAGCTATTAAGTTAGTATTATCTAGTAAAAATATAAACAAGAATGTTAATGTTCTCTTATATTACTATTGTAAGTTCTGGACTCTTAATTGGAACCATCATGAAATTCTTTTTCTCCAGTCCTAAAGTTTAAATCTAAAATGCGTTCAGATTTCTACTAGTAGTTTCTTCAGTGGTTAAGTAATCACTACTCACATTACAGAGGATCCTATGTTTTAGTGGCTTAACAAAGAAGTCCATTATTTGCTTCTGACCAATTCAACATGGGCTATCAAACAGAACAGGAATAGACTCCTGAATAGTTCTCAGTAATGCGAGCTTCCCTTACCTTCAGACATGCCACCCCAATACAAGACATCCAAGATTGAGTGTCAAGAATTCTTACAAAAGGCTAGAATAATGATTCATTGACCTCCATTCACATGATTTTATTTAAATTAGCACTGATATTATTGTATGTCAATGAGAGTCTACCTAAGAGACATAAAATGGGTCTTGAGCAATGACTAAATGGTTAAGAGCACTTTCTGCTCTTTCAGAGGACTGGGGCTAATTTTTCAGCACCCACATGGGATGGCTCACACCTGACTATTAACTCCAGTTCCAGGGGATCCAGCACCCTCTTCTGGTCTCCTAAGCACCTATATGTGCATGGTGTACATATAGGTAAGCATGGGCATACATAAACAAAAATATAAATAAGTTAATCTTTAAGAAGAGTAACAATAATAAAAAAAACTAAGATAGCTATAGATGAATTTTGATTTTCTTCTTTACAATCTTGAAGAATGTATCATGTTACCTAACTTATTTCATCTTCCTTCAGGGTTCAAATTAAAAAGATAAGAATAACTGTGGCAAATGCTGTCATATTTTATAATGTCTTAATTTGTATTCTCAAAATTTCCTGGGCATATTTGGACATTGTTCTAACCATGTGGTCATCTTGGATCCCAGGAACAGAAATCTAGACAGATATATGATCCCATAAGGAGTTCACCCCAGGCAGGAACAACCAACTGTCTCACAAGAACCCATTTAGCCCTCTAGCCCTCCAAAGAGTAGGTGGCAGGGGGAAGAGGGGGGTTGCCGTTGTTAATTTTTTTTCCAAACCACTTTGTAAAAGCAGAGCTGTGATAGCGATCAAGTAGGCAATGCTTTAATCTTTCTTAATTATTCATTTTCCCACAATCAAGTGCTTCCTTTGTTTAATCTTAAAGCTCATGACGGCAGATATGAGAACTCTGAAGCTCTTACGTGTGCCTCTTCCCATTCAACATGTTGATTAAATCTTCTTCTGTGCCTTTCATCATCACTCTTTTCCCTGACTGACTTACAGGGATAGGAGGCCAAGCAAAGTCAGTTGAGATTCCTGGAGCTAAAGCTTTTGCCCTGAAACTATAGTGACAATACCACTCTGGACTTTATAAAAAAAAATTAAACCTTATTCAATTTCAATAAGTTTTTTTTAGCATTTTAAAGACATAATTTTCTTTAAAATCAATTAAAATGGTTTCACATTAGTCATGAAATTTCTCTACAACCTCAATAGCTGTAGAGCCAATGCAGAGGCTACCTTACTCTTTCTTTTCTCCACCTATGCTATATCAATTATAACTCCCCCATATCTTGAACTTTTAAAGCAATGATAAATTAAAAAAAATAAATGACTTACTGTCCAAATTCTAAGCTTAAAATCTTCACAAAATTAAATATCAATTATACCAAAAATATGTTTTGTTACTGCGCTGACAGGAAGAATGAATTAAGGAACACTGTCTATAAAACTAGGTTATTTTACTGGCAGCATGTCCTCAGTGTGTGATAATTTGTAAACTACAAAAGGCAATACAAAGTTATCTGCTAAAATTCTGGAAAAGAGGAGGTACGTAAAGTTTACAAGTAATGAGAGTTTCTATTTACTAGAAATTAAAGCAGCATAGGTCTTTGTTTCATTGGGTGTATACAAACAAATTTGGGACAATTAAATCTGAATATGTTATTTTAAAACAATCAGAACAGAGCCCACCACAGTAGCTCATCTACACTTGAACTTAGATGAAGAATTACTAAAATGCTGCAGATCTTAGCATTTTGAACTCCTTTACAGTTGGTCACTTTGGTCTTTGAGATTCAATTGGAGGAGTGAAGACTATGACCTTCATTTATAAACCAATTAGCACAATTTTCACTTTGTTTTGAAGTATGAATATTTCTAAGCTAAGACAATTTATTCTGACCCATGATCAGATTACCTACTAAGATTTAGATTCTAAAATACCCATTTATTAAAATATGAGTAAAGAGAGTTCCTGATTATGCTTATAGGGTATCATATGGAAATAAACAACATAGCTGAGATCAATGTTGGCCTAGATCTATACACTGTTTTTCAAGTTAAAATAATGGATAGCTTTTAGTAAAACTCTAACCCATTAGTAAATAAAGGTCGCTTCAAGTTCCACGACAAATATAGTAGTGCTATAAACAAAACTGCTATCTAGCTACCCAAAAGAGACATTAAAATGTGTCCACATTTAATAATATGGCCAGTTTATTTTGTTGTTTAAATTCCAGCTATTGGAATTTTCTATAATTTCTACTAATTTAGTTAGGACACAGGTTTTGTATATAGATGTAAATTGTTTCTCCAGAAGATAATAACCCCAGCATCACAATCACTGTGCAAGTTTGAAGATATATACTAGCATGTAACTAGATTTATTTCCAAAATTAACAAATAATATTTCAGCTCTATTTTGAATATAAAGACACTGGTGTTAAAACAAATTTATTGATGTTGTTTTTGGCATATTTTTATGAAAATACAAAGACTTTATTGGCTATGATAGATGTTTTTATTCTGTAATGAGAGATGCACATTTTTGAGTTGCCCCTCAACTGAAGGTGCCTCTCAACCAAAGAATGGATAAAGAAAATGGGGCACATTTACACGATGGAGTATTACTCATTGGTAAAAAACAATGACATCATGAAATTTATTGGCAAATGGATGGAACTAGAAAAAATCATTGTGAATGAGGTAACCCAGACCCCGAAAGACAAACACGGTATGTACTCACTCATAAATGGATATTAGATGCAAAGCAAAGGATAACCAGTCTATAATCCACAACTCCAGAGAAGCTAGGTAAAGAGGAGGACCCTAAGAGGGACAAGCATGGAGAGCCCCAGGGAGAGGAAATAGTTAAGATCTCCTGCGCATACTGGAATGGGGGTATAGAAGGGAGGGGATGGGGGATGGGAACATGTGGGATCAAAATGGCCAAGTTGGGGAAGAGATGGAGAGGAAGAGCAGTGAAAGAGATATCTTGATAGAGGGAGCCATTATGCAGTTAGGGAGAAAACTGGTGCTAGAGAAATTCCCAGGAATCCTCAAGGATGACCCCAGCTAAGACTCCCAGCAATAGTGGAGAGGGTGCCTGAACTGGCCTTCTCCTGTATTCAGATTGATGACTACCTTAATTATCATCATAAAACCTTCATCCAATAACTGATGGAAGCAAATGTAGAGATTAACAGCAAGTACTGTGCTGAGCTCCTGGAGTTCAGTTGAAGAGAGAGATAAAGGATCATAAGAGCAAGGAGGGTCAAGAGCATGATGGGGAAATCTGTAAAGCTGACCCTAGCTAGTGGGAGCTCACGGACTCTGAGCTGACAGCTGGGGAGTTTCCTCTGAATGTGGGTGACAGTGACATGGCTTGATCTGTTTGTGGGGCTCCTGGTAGTGGAATCAGGACTTATCCCAGATGCATGAACTGGAGCTTTGAAGCCCATTCCCTATGGTGGGATACCTTACTCAGCCTTGATGCAGCGGGGAAGGGCTTGGTCCTGCCTCAACTTGGTAGACCAGACTTCCTTGACTCCAAAAGGGATGCATTACCCGCTCTGAAGAATAGATAGAAGGTAGGATGGAGGAGAGATGGAGGAGAGTTGGAGAAGGGGAGAGAGGGGGGGACTGGGGTTGGCATGTAAATTGAAAAAAATTAAATAAAAAAAAACAAAAACAAACGAACAAAAGAAGAAAATAGAAAGACTTTAATGGCTATGATAGATGTTTTATGCTGTGATGATATATATATATATGTGTGTGTATATATATGTGTGTATATATATACACATACACACACACACACACACACACACACACACATATATATATATATATATATATATATGTGCATGGAAAGGGTTTGGTGCCCTATGTATATATAGATGTCTGAGTTTGAGAGTAAAATATTTTCCCCATTTGCTCTCCATTTTAAAGTATGTTTAGATAGAGTATCTTATTGAACAAGAGATCTGTTTAGGCTTGATAGGTTGGCTGTTGAGTCCCTGAGGGATATAATTGTCTTTCCCCCCAGTGCTTTATCTCTGTTTCTCTGTCTCTCTGTCTCTCTCTCTCTCTATATATATATATATGTATATATATACATATATATGTGTGTATGTGTATAAACATACATATATGTATAGATAGATGCAGATGATATAGATATACAGATATAGATATAATTCCCTCCAGGAATCTATAGATATATGACAACATGCTAAGGCTTTAAATGGGTTCTGGGTATCCAAACTTAGAACCTTATATTTGTTCAACAAGCACTTTACCCACTTATCCATCTCCTGTTGTTTGAATCTTTAAACAATATTAAAACAAAAAATCCAGAGCCAGATATCAGGGTGAAAGCTGAAAGATCAGAGAAGCAGAGGAGCCACAGTCACCACTTATTACCTCACCAACTGCCTTAAATCTCTGCCCAAAAGCCTCTGAGTCCTCACCCGAAAGGATCTCAGCTGAACTGCCTTAGTTCTGTATTCTCATGTATTATATACCTTTCTCTGTCCTGCAGTCACTACCTTGGATTAAAGGTGTGTGTGTTTCCCAGAACTGGGATTAAAGGTGTGTATCACCACTGCCAGGCTCTGTTTCCACTGTGGCCTTGAACTCACAGAGATCCATCCAGATCTCTGCCTCCACAATGACAGGATTAAGGGTGTGTTCCACCACTGTCTGGCTTCTATGTCTAATCTAGTGGCTGGCTCTGTCCTCTGATCTCCAGGTAAGCTTTATTGGGGTACACAACATATCACCACAATCTCCATAGTCCAATAATTGTTGTTTTTAATGTCACTATAAATATTTGTCAAACCGCTGATGTATAATGATTTATACCAGAATTATCTAATTAAATTTAAAAACAATGTTAATATAGAAAGCATCAAATGAAGTGTAATTATGTAACCTCAAGTCAAGTAAGAGTATATTGATCTTTGACTGAAATCCCTGCAAGACTTGTTGTCCACTGTAAGCACTTTGTCTATCAAAAGCTTCATGACAGGAATGAATTCATTAGCATGAAGACTTTTATGATTTCACTGGAAGACATGAAATAGAAGTATATTTATGCGGCTTGGTTACAGCTTTCTTTAATGATATAACATTCTAATGTATTTGATATATACACAAGACTTTCAGAACAATTATGAAAACATCAAAAAGCAAATATCAAGGAAACAGCTGATGATTAAATTATCACCATGCACACTTCACATCTAAGCTTTGTTCTTTGTAATTAATCAAGCACAGTTTTGTGTCAAAGCTAAAATACACATAAACTTTACCCTTTCAAATCAATCTAACTATAAATAAATAGAATATAGATTTTTTAAGATTCAAATTATTTCAGTTACATAAAACATGTACCTAAAATCCATAAAAATCATTTGTTATAGGGTCATATTTATTGATGTATCATATCTAGATAAATTTAAACATGCATGCTTATTCCTGTACTAAGATAAACTTGACAACAATAGGTGAAGCTATACAAATGAGAATGTTGATTCTATGAAATAGAATTTTATGGAATATTAACTTTTCAGTTTATTTTTTCTGTTATATATCATTAAGATAAACTAATGGTGCTGTGACATATTAAATATTCCTCAGTCAGTCAGTAATTTCCTAACATGATGTAGTTTGTTAGGCAAATAAAGGTGATGTCACCCTTGACTTAGAGCTGTTTACAGTCTTGTTAAAAGGAAACTTATTTGTAGGAATTATAAAGAAAGGCATAAAAGAACAATAATGAAGAGTCAAAATGTGGGTTCCATATGTCTTGGTGAAAGACAAGGAAAATTGTACCCCAAATTTTCTACTGATAGAGACTCTTGGATGAAAGTGGATCTCTTCATCTCTTTAAGACAAGGAAGACTAACAGGGATCAGGAGAAGCTCTCAGAGGAAGAAATCATTTTACCCAGTCCTGCTGCTCTGTGTGACTCTTACAACAATTTACATTGTGAAAATAGTTAAGATCCCTCTCAAAATATTGTAAGAACATTTGTCAAAATAGCACAATACATAACCAAGTCTATGTGGAGAGAGTTGACTCTGTAAACACCAGAGTCATATAAAAGCTAAGTGCAAAACAAAAGATAAAGTTCCTACCAGAATGAGGACTCCACCATGGACTTGAGCATCCCATATACCATTGCTGATAACACAAAGACTAATACATTGACAACTCTCTACCCTGGCTATTTCTCAAAGTTGTGTATACAATAGGTGAGACTTTTGGAGATAGAGGAACATTTTAGCTTGGATAAAGAAAAGATTTTCTTCTACTTTTCATAATTCAGAAAAGTCCCATGTTCTCGGCCCCACTACAATAATACAACCCAGTAGGTCTATGGGGTCTTTATCTTACCAACCAGTGGGACATGAATAATTAAAGTAAATAAAAATCAAATTCTGTTGTGAGAAGAACAGCTCACCTCAGACACAGGAACCTTCCTATGGGTCCTGCATGTCCAGTCGATCAAGCAGTCCAGGCAAGAACAGTTTCTTGCCCAAATGACAATTTTTGTCAAGAAGATAAACTCCATACAGAGTACCTTCAATGTCCATCTTCCTCTCTGAAGTAAATCAGTGCTGCCAGGAGCAGATATGTCACTCTGTCTAGAAAGTCTAAATTTTTTAAACATTTTAAATGCCATATTCTGTATGTCTTTGAAGTGTTTGAAGATTACCTACCTAACTGAATTATATGTATGTATACCTAGAAAACTTAACATGACTATAAGTTTGACTACCATAGAAGACTAATTATTAATCTGTATTTTAATTATCCATTATAATCTAAATGAGTTACATAAACATAATACCTCAAATG